>LR737392.1:1278065-1439796 GCA_902655005.2 Marronus borbonicus
ACAATTGGTCCTACAAACAAGTATTTCAGTTTAAAAAATGGTTGTTTGTTATATCGATGAACACATACTTTCGTATATACACTATATCCAGTAAACGGATTTGTTGTATTTATTGATGTCTAATGCAAAAATCTCTCAAGTTTGTTTCGTTTCTCAGGCAGTTACAGAAGTTAATAAACAGGTACTCACTACATTGATAAACAGGTTTCATTTGATAAACGTTGTTTATTATTGTAACAAATTCATTTGTTAATATATTTTTTTGTTGTTTTAAAAGAAAACGAAGTCAGGGAACACGATTTATTGAATAATTTGTTTCCGTGTTGTAATAGGAATCAACATACTTGATAAGCTCCCACACTCAACTACAATAAGATTTTTATTTTTTAGAACATGTCCGGAACGAATTAATGGTTTGGAAAATTCCATTTATTTTCTAAACAAAGATCAAATTAAAATTCAACATACCTAAAAATATGACTAACTTCACAGGAAGATTATCTACAACATACAGCAACCGATATTTTTTTCTAGAACATCCAGTATAAACTTTGCATTTTATAATACACTGTAAACATTTTTTTTAGAAGTACATTATATTTTAATCCAATAGTTTTGAAAATGTTTTTTTTTATTGCGTTTTGCAGGCAATGTTCGTTATTTTGTATGACACCTCGTTATTACCATATTAAAATAGCCCGTTCTTATACAGAATATTTCAAATACATGGCCAAAATCTACAACATTTGAACGATAATGACTTTATATTAATAAAAGCAGTGTTTATTTTTATGTTTTTCATAGTTGCTCTAACACTAAGCTTTTCTTAGCCCCGTAACCCGCAGTAATTTCCCAGATATATCAATTTGTTACTAAACGAATTACATTTATTTGTAATTATCTAAGGTGTAGAGAATTAGAAAAAAAAAGTGATACTCGGGCTATTCGTGCCAGCAGTGCATTCTGCCAGAAATTTTTGACTATTATTGGTTATCGTTTATTATACTTCCATATAATATTTTGTCGATTGTTTCTAAAAGTTGCCTTATCAGAAAAAATAAAACGTGAAATGGGTACGAGAGCTTAGTTTCTATTTATGTAGGTACATGATGTTTCAATTCAATCTTGTCCTTTGGGACGATTCAATTTTCCGCCATTTTTATTTGGCTTTATGATAAGATATTAAAATTTCTACCCTTTTATAGTTAAAATAAATAATTAAGAAACTACATCAGCCAGACATTACATTTTCCAATGCATTTAACTCGTTCGTGAGTTCGAATTATTTGGGAAGTGCTAATTTATAAACAAACTTTCCTCTATACTTTCTTCTATTTTGTTTGAAATCTAATTTACAAAATAACATCCAGTGGCGGCGGGTGGTGACGTAAATAGGAGGTCAAGGATAAGGCTTCGATTCTCGTGTATTTCCGTTGCATATCGTAGTGGATTGTATTGTATTTGTAGTGGACAAAAAAAAACATGAGAAAATCGAAGCGTTGTTTTTGACCTTTCATTTAGTCACCGCCAGTTGCCATTGATCATTTCCATGATTGAATCAGCGATAAAAGGAAATTTATGGAACTTTTACCACTTTAACAATCACCGGTATTATCATAGTAACGAATGCTCTACATTCAGTCGATTTGCAGGTAAATAGTTTCGGTTTTCTAGTATTTTAATTAGTCAAATTGGTTTGTAGGATAAATTCGAAATCAAAATAGTACAAATCTCGCTTAAGTCACCATATCTTTCACAACAAGTAAGAATGATTAAAATACTAATTCTTGTTCCGTTGAACAATTCTCTTAGATGAGGCATTTTTGTTTTATTTTATGGCACTTTGTTGTACTTCGATAAGATTATTTACTGTATTTTATCAAATATGTTCTTAATATAAACCAGAATTCGCAAAGTGATAATGAAAAACCACTTATGGTTTAAAAATAAATTACGTTAACTTCAGGGTATACCAACTGCTCGCTATGTACTGTAAACGTGTAGATAAGTAAATTATCATGCCAAGTAAGTCATGTGGAGTGTGGAAGTAGCGCGCGGTTGCCTTGAAAGCATCCTTGCCGGCGGCCTATCGACCCAGAGCGTTGCAAAACGCTGCTCGCCCAGACCACATTATAGCATAGGGACAGCGATACCACGTCGAGAGCTAAGGTGATATAATATTGGGGACAGCCGACTCGAATTGCGATTCCAGTTATGAATTTTAATACCTTGTCGCGTAGATAGTCGAGCGGATTAAATAAGCAGGAGACCACCTCTAATTTGCATCGGAATTTCTCTCTAACGTTGCAATGGCTTGACGCCAAGACTTCTGGCGTATATGCCTAGTCAGGAAAGAACTTGATCTAACTGAAATTTTGTGGATACTTTGGGAAATTTACGGACAGTTAGAACTCCACGTATTCAAAGATGGATTGTGGTAACTGATCTGCATTCCTCGCTTGTCTATCGATTTAAATTACAAATGTTTGGTACGAATAACATCAGATCACCCATTCGCGGAAGTGATTTTATACATCAAGTTAATGGTTTATCTTCTTAAGATAAAACAAACTTCTGTGATTTATAGGTAGAGTTGAAAAGTCTGGATACAAATATCATGCTTCAAAGTGTGATTTTATATTTACAATAAACCTACCTAAATATGTTTTGAAAGTTTAAACTTGATAGTCGTATGGAAGTATGCTTAAAAATCCAGAATTTTCACTAACTTTTCGGAAACATTAAAGTGTGTCGATGCTATTGTTATTAACTTTTGGCTTTAATTTATCTAATCACCCGAACATATTCATCTGTGATGGTTTGACCAATTAATCAGAAGAGTACATTTGCATTCCACAGAATTAAAGTCATTAGGACTGTTATAGTTGTTACTGTTACTCTTCTTAAAACTTGTTTCATAGATCTAACATCTGCTAATCTCGTAACATATCGCAGTCATCTTATTCTCTGGGATCTTATTGCCTTTGATAGTGGCGGCTGTCGGTATAGCTGCAGAAGTGCTTGATTAGTTCTTCTTCTCCACTTGGCCCTTTCCCATCTATCTATCAAGTTTTTTTCCTTTTGATTTAGCTTCTACAATTCACTTCCGTTTTACTACTCTCTGGTACACCTTACATTTAAAAAATTATAGAAAACAAGTAGAATACTTTCAGAAACAAAAAAAAAACAACGTTAATATTTGCATAATACCATATTTTAAGTGAATAATAGTAAGGTCAGTAAAAATAAGTTGGTTACAATTTTCCAACGGAAATGATAAACTGAGACTATAACGTCAAATTAATTAGGCAATACTCATACCCTGAGCGAAAGAGATACGTAAATACAACAAAAAAATGCGTTAATGTAACAATTTTTTTATCAAGATTGGTCCAACGAACAAATTTATCATTTTAATAAATGGCTGTTTATATCAATAGAGACATTTATTGATACAAAATATATATTTACTGATGTCTAATGTAAAATTGCTAAGAAAAAAAATCTACTCCTATATTGCAGTGTATCTCGTTGATTACCTTCGAAAAATGATAAAGAATGAATTATATAATTAATCTCCTGCAATTCTGTTTTTGATTAATTTTTATTATATAAAATATATCCCGCATACTGAACATTTTGACGGTGACGTCTAAATTTAGAAACAAAATAAACATAATTTATTAGTTTTTAGAGCAACATCAGTGACTTGGGAATCCCCACAGAGCAGCAAGTGGGGTTGAGTAAAAGTTTTGACACACAGCTAAGCCTAAAGGAGGGGCATGTTCATATTAATATAATTTTGACCGTAAAAGTAGGCCCAGTTTTATATTCCAAAGTAGTTGCTGTAACTCTACGATAGATCAAAGAAGTTATTTACTCTCATTTCACATAATCCAAAAACACGGCCTTCTGTCACCATATCAGTATTCATTCTCTTGGAAAAGTTTTAATGAGTTATTGGAAAATTCTAATAGCTTGAGGATACCGGCCGGTCATAAATATTGAAGCGAAATCATTCTAACTGTGTCAATCGCTCCTCCCAAGAAACGACCTTGCTCCTTGTCTTGAAGTGGTAGATTTAAAGTCGAATTAATATTTCAAGCGTTCCTCTTATTTTCGGTGTGTTTCTCGAATAGCGTGAACGTTACGAGAAGATCCGTTTAATTAGGTAGTCAATCTGTTACAGAAACTGTCTTTAAATGGTAGGTCAAAGTGCAGCGATTTAGAGCGTACTTGACATCGTTCGCCGACTAAGAATTTTTTACATACCTAATCGGTACTTAAATAAATGGCAGTAATTTAAATCCAATTAATTATATATTTTGTAGGCGATTTGTAACTGACGAGAACATTTATATAGTCAAATATTTTAAGCAAAATCGCAACATTACGCAACGATAGAAAATCGTGTTACAAATTATTATTTATATTGTCCATTGTCCACACGTGTGTTTGTATTAAATATGTATATGAACTGTATTATTTACGACAGTTTCACTATACTCCGACTAACTACTCTTAATGAAAAATGTTCATAAACGCTTTGATTGGGTAACCTAAAGTAATTACTTGTATGGTTGCTTTATTTACAAATGCCTATGTACGATTATAAATACAATAATGTTATATGAATAAATTATATGAAAGGGGAGATAAAATTCTACTTAATATGTATTTAAAAAATGCAACCGGTTTCGTGAGTACCGCACATCCTCAGGCTAGCTAAAATAGTACTCCTTATTCAGTACAAACATTTAAATATATAAAATTGTTGTTAATTTATATATCGTTATACTTATTTATTCACGTTGGAAAGTGTTCCATTTTGACATATTTTTAAATTTAGTTCTATTTTATTATGTACATTAGGAGACTTTCTCTACGAAAAATTTAACAAAAATACAAAGTAAATCCGTTTGGACCATTCAACATCGAAGTTATTATCGCAGAAGGAAAGATGTGGGTGTAAATCGGATGCTCAGCTTCGAGTTCAAAATTTCGGAAGACTTCGAGGTTGAATATTTATTGAAGAAAGTCAATATGCAGTTATCAAAAATTCACTATTTGGCCAAACAAAACAGAAAATACAGTTTAAAGTCAATTTATAAATTTCAATTAGACAAGCTTTATTAAAAAGTATTCTAATAGCTGTCGGTTAGGTGCAGAAATTCAACAGTTTGTTAAAGAAATAATTTGAAAATTAAGCTTCACAAAACAACAAAATAACTCGTAAACAATAAAAGTTGCTTAATTTTCCATCACTTTCAATTTACAAAAAAAAAATTCGAAAAGCAGGCATATACAGGCCTTGCGCGTTTCCACCATCTAAAGTTCTTATCTTTTAGAATGATTTTTTAAACATGCATAAATACACTGCAAACAGTGGTATGTACAGGTATCCTACATCCTACTAGGCAAAAGAGTGACTAAGCTAACTAAAAGTAAAAATATCTCCAACTACTTTGCCGTTAAGTTTGTTAATTTGTTATCAACTTTGTAAAACAACGTCTAAAAATAACGTTGAAAAAATATTTAGCTTATAATGCGTAAAGTTTTGCGGATACTGCTACTTATTTTAGCCCTCCAAAATTGGTCATTCGGTAATGTGCCATATTTTTCGTATGTGTTTTTGACATATCCTAGCCCTATTGTGCATTAATATTAATATTATTATTATTATTATAAAAAGCAAAACAATTATTGCAACGAATTAGTTTTCTTCATACCAATAGAATAGCGGTGTCGTTCATTAAAATAAGTGTATTCTTAGAAGACATTGTTCAAAATGCAATGACAATGAAATGTCGTACTATTATCATAGATTATGGATATCTATATTGTTTACTATCTTTAAAAGTACAGAATTTTTGCAAACGCAAATGTTATCTCAAAATATGCCAAGTATCGCATGCGAAAATTCAAGTTTAAATAGAATTGCAAATGAACGCATTTAAATTATTTGCAACTTACTCCTGTGTCACGGAATATATAGCTATATTTAAAATACAGATGAATGTGGATGAAAAACAACAATTGTACGCATCGTCAACCGCAAAAACTACGATGACTAAGATAAAAAAAAAATAAGAAAACACCATTTGCATCCAAGTATACTTCGTGTCTAATTAGGGTATTGTATTTATGTGAAAAATCGTCACAGTGCCTATCTACAGAACTATTACACATTCAATTATAACGATTCGCGCTGTAATAATGGACATTTTGTGAAGCAATATCGTAATAAAGGTATAATCGGAAATGGTTTAAACAACAATAGGAATACAATTGAATTAGTAAAGCAATAGAACGGATTATGTCCAAAATCTACATGTCGAAATAGCATTAATATGGTTTTCATAATTCGTCGCTCCACGTTGTTTTAGATTTTACTTGACCACGTATGTATATGATGGTTTCAGTTAAGTGGTTGCACGTATTATATATACATGGTGTATTTCAAACGGTTGTTTTCAAAGATTCCTTAGCAAGTTTCTCCTTTTTATAAAATTCTGTTGCAACACGATTACTCGCTGAGAAAAAAAAATGGTTAAGTCAACCAAAAAGTTGGTTAATTGAACCAACTTTGCTTATTAAATGTACTCAACATTCCGTATGGTTTAAAACGACGGCATATAACTGGTTGAACCTTTTGATCCTACATTACAATGTTGGTAATCTAATGAGTTTTCCAGTAAGATATCTCCCTTCCGGTCTAAGCCGCACTCGAAAGGGCGAGTTATATATGATAATCGGCAATGTTTTGACTACTGTACGCGACAACATTTTGGAATAAGTTCATTTTAGGTCAATTTTATTTTTTTTTAAATAAACATTCTTGCACGAATTTTAAGTTTCTCCCACTTCTGGTTTCCAAGCAATGATGTCGTCGACATTTCTAATGACAGCCTCCGAATTTTTATTTTATCTTTGATAGAAAAACGTCGTAAATGGGTCAAAATTTAAATACCTCATATAACAAAAATTTTAAATAAAAGTAATCTAAGGAGTGGGAAATATAAATTTAATTTATAATAAAAAGGAAAGATAAGTGAGGTTATTCAAGAAATTAAATGATTGTTTTCACCGGCCTCTTGACAATAAGTAGATCTATGAGAATATTCATTTTGTACATTGCTGATCCCATTTTATACCTATTAAGGTAGTTCTTACCTACCGTTCGCCTGTCAGGAAAGCATTTGATTTCAAGAAAACATTCATTTCATTTCGTGAATAGCATTTAGGTTTGCTTTTTGGAATTAATAAAATGCATGTTCTCCACTATCTAAATGACTTTTATTCGAAAAATTTGTTGTATGAGCTATTATTATTTTGATGGTACTATTCAGACAATTAAATGACCTAGCAAATTAAAAAAAATATATAAAAATAAGCTGTTCGTAGTCATTACTTGAAAACTAGAAGTTTGTTTAATGTGGTGAACTCTATCGAAGGTTGTTGAAAAGTTCATGAATAATGTTGCTACGCATTCATTATTATATTAATACTATTCTATACACCAATCACTTCTCGATATATGGATGCATTCGTCGATTTACTCTTCCTATAGGCATTTGGCAATCTACTGGTAGACAATTACTCTTCAGGAAATCGTTGATTCTGTTTAGGATAACCATTTCAAAGATTTTTGAGACATTCGGCAATAGCGCAATCGGTCTGTAATTATTAATACTCGCTCATAATTTTCATTATTTTGAACGGCATAGTCTTTTCCCAAATTAATCCCAAAGCGCCGTACAAAGCCATAATTTACTTATACTAAAACCAATACATTTATACTGCGTCCGTGTAACGATACACTTAATACTAATCCCTCTGTAATATGGAATGTAGTCTCCGGTTCAAGTCTGGAAACCCTCCAAGGATTACTCTGTTTTAATAAATCTACTTAAGCGTACGACGTACATATCCCTTATATTAGATTTCGTACACGCAGAGACTGACTTAGAAACGGAATTAATATGCCTCTACATAATAGCTTCTAATGGGTCGATATGCCATCTTGAAGTTCACGTATCACCTTACAATCCCGCTAATTCAATTATTTATTGAGGAGGTAATAGGAAGAGGCTACCTGGAGCCGATTTCTATGCGTCTAGCGTGCTTGAATGCGTTATATTCTATTTGCTTTGCGAGTTAATAATCTCAAAAGCAAACAGGAGAATAACTTATACCTCGGACTAATAGAGAAACTGACGCATTTTATCTTATTGTCAGCAAACAATAAGTATCACGTGGATTTCGGAAAATATTTAATGTATCGCTCAGCACTTCAACAATTATTGTTTCTCTTCCGTTTTTACTGCTTGTTGCTAACATTATCTACAATTAGATATTTTCCCTCTTATTTAGAAAACGAACAGCAACGTTTCACAACGCGAAATAAAAGCGGTTCAGCTAAAAGCTACTTGTATTTTTTAATTTCTACTGAGCTGTTCAGGCCGGGATTTATGTTTTTAATGATGATGTCTGTATGTAATGCGTCCAAAGCATTATCGTTAAGCGTCCAGCGCATATGTGCACTCGTAAATGTCGAGTGATCCTATTAAGATCGCTGACCTAAAAATGTTTCAACCAATGCGAATCACATTAAAATCGAAGCGAACAGTTGTAAGTTTTTAATTAGTGTAATTATTAGAGCATAAAAATTATTTAAATGAATCTATGTATATGGTTCATGAAAAAAATATACACATTCATTTCTTCAATATTAATTAATGTTGAAAATAATTACTTTCACACAAACATAATATCAAAAACATTTTGGACGAAAAATATTTCACTCGAAGTGGATTTTTCTTCACTCTTAATGCTTCTTATTGATTGATTATCACCAAGATCTTAAATTATTGGATATCGCAGAGAAAACCCAATCTTTCCTCACTATTGAAGCTGAAAGGAAATAAATGCGGTTTGGATATGTATATCTAATGTTCCGATGTACTAATAGTATTCTGGTATATAGTGAAGATGTATTTATAAAAAAAGAGGAAACGAAAAGAATAATCTCTGGTTTTAGGATATTCGTGCGGTTGATACTGTCTCCACAAAGTTCGGGTTTGCTACAGCCATAGTCGAGCGGTTGTGGTGTGCATTAAAAATTGGGTCACCCAAAGAATCTTGTACACTCTAAAAACAGGAGGGAATTTTAACCGGTCAAAGGTCAAATTCACCCATAATGAAAATAGTGCAAAAATAACTACTGTATAACGATGAGCAAGATAAATTCAACCAGATGTGAAAAGAATCTGTTGCCGATGGCATAATTTGATCCAAGTAATGACTCGTGCAATTAATATAAGGAAATAGGTGTCGGAACTTGGATATATTCGTATGAGCCAGAAACTAACTGTTTGAATGTTCCCAGATGAACCGAATCCAACAAAAGTTGTTCGTCCACAAAGCACCTCCGAGAAAGTGATGCTTGTTTCTTTCGTTGTACTGGACACGTCACAAGCATTGCTTTGGAGGAACGAATAGTTAATTAGTAACGGAACGTTGTGTCATCCTGACAATACCAGCTCGTCAGACAATTGACTATTTCAAGAAGAAAAACGTCGAATTAATGTCCCATTGCCCATGCGCACGTATTTCTGAATATTCTTTTTATTTAAAAACGGGTTCATATCGTTTAATGACGCTTCGATACTCGATTTTTGTTCTTTTTTTTACAGAAACACTAACATCAACTGACATAAATAACTGATGAAACAACAACTGAGCGTCCAACATAGCTGAAATTTTCAAAAGTATCTTTCAATGCATGATGCTGAATAACACCATTTTTATGTTAGGATGCAGTCTTTTCAGACTAGTTACGTATGCGAAACATTATTATTGTTACAGATGCTACGTAGTAGACATTTGTTTTCATCAAAACTTGTTGTTATTTGAATCAAAGTATACTAAAACAATAGTAGACGCGTTTGAAATGTAAGAAAATTCTTAACTGTTAACGAAAGAAAGATCCTCCTATATTGACTCTAGCAACTTCCCAGGTGGGTTTATTTACAAAAGCTCGCATACAGATATTATTTGCGCAAATAGTTCAGTGATTATTTTCAGGTTATCTAACATCAACAATGTCGATCCATCCTCGAAAGTTCATCAATCGATACTGTTGCAGCTTACCCAGCTATGCAAATACAGTGAATTCTGCGTAATTCCAATGTATATCAGCTTGATTCTGCGAAATCCAGGCGCCCACCATTTCAGGAGAGCTAATAGTTCGGAGTATGAGAATAACAGGCTAGTCTGCTGCATTTAGATGATGGAAGTAGATAGTGAAAGTTTGAATTTTATTTATAGGAAATAAGAATGCAGAATAGATAAAGGCAAGTGAGTGCTTTTAAGTACCTCGTTACACCAAATAATAAACAGTCTTATTTAAAATTTAAACAATGTTCACAATACAATCTTGTTATAGGGAATGGTTATGGTAATATTATGACGCACTTTGATGCTTCAATACAATTAAACCAGTAGAATAGTTTCTATCGGCTGTGAAAATCAAATGATTTTGACATCTACACAGTATATAATTTAACAACGTAACCAGTCAAAGTAGAGTCCTACTTGAAATAAACTTATTTCAGTACTTAAGCTGCATTAAAGCATCGGACGGCTCCGGGCCCCAGTGGTAAAAACACCTGCGCTTGACTGGGCATAATTAGGCGCTAAGTGTTCCTGCAAAAAATGTTTTTAGTGCGTCCGGTACCCTTCCGAGTCACCATTCGCAACTAACTGTGCTTTACCCTTTACGATAGTAACAAGGCCGTGGAACAGTTTACACATTAAAAAGGCTCCTGAGGTTATGACAAGCTTTAGAAGCCTACACGCCCCGTTGGACCGTCCCACACTAATAAAAAAAATATTATTTGGAGGTGGAAGAAGGTATTAGGTCTTACGATTCTTCTTTTTCTTTTATTTATTCATCTGGATTGATCAAATATTATTTATATACAACAATTTATATTTTTAGATGACAGTATATTAAACAAAAAGCTCGACGAAAGAAAAATTATAGAAATTAGAAATATACAATGAGGCAAAAGACAGAAATTTTTTTACAGGTGGAAACTGATGATTTAACTCTAACTAAAAATGGACAAACACAATATATGCAAAAGAATATTAGATAGTTTACACAATATAATTTTGATATAAAAACTTTTATCTAACGGATATGGAAATAAAACAGTAGATATAGGAATACCAAACAAATGAAAATAAGAAGTAGAAAAAACGAAATTATAAGCAAAAATCAATATAGAGAGAGAACATGGAAGATGGGAAACAATGGAATAAAATAATTGACGAAACGAGTAAAGCTTATAAAAAGTGTAGAAAAGTGGAATATTCTAGACCTTCATAAAAACAAAATTCTTATCAATGTATATCATCCTTCGTCGGCGAAATGTGAAAAATCCGACGTAATTAATTTTTTATTTTCGTTAATTAAAAATTTTAATTACGTCGGAAAACCAGGAAAAACAAGAATTTTTAGTCTGCCTATCGCTAGAGATCTGATACTTTCTAATATATAAGCAGATACAATCAAATATGTCTGTTTAGAGCGCTACTTTAATCCTCAAACTTACTTAACAAATCTAAATCTCAAGCGTCTATGTTATTTTAACCCACACCGGTTAAAAGCAAAAAGAATAATTCGAAGAAGCTAAACAGACAATTAATACGTTACAAATACCTCGGAGAGTATCCGCTTTCGCCATGTTTCCGACTGAATGGATAAACGCGACCGGAAGTTGAAATGGACATCTTCTATTAAGAGGAATGAAGCGTTTGGAAAGCAAGATAAACATGTAGCTAGAGCGAAATGTCGATAATGGCTACATTCTCTGTATTGTTTATTTTCACTCTCTCGACGTTGTATAAAACCGAAATTAAACCGAGTGTTTTTGTTGGAAAAAGGGAATATTTTTTTCCGTTTGCCCTCTTTCATTACGCAGAAATGTAATAATATGAAAAATGAAGTTTTAAACGTTGCATCCGCTGCTCTCGAAATATTTCTACATCCGATCCTTTTATTCCAGGTTTCATATATTGCAGGAATGTCAAATATTCTCTCTGCTTAAGTTAAAAGAAGAGTGTTTGCATGTTCCAAAAATGTCAAGTATGCCAAACAGAGGAAATTCTATTACGCTATCATTTCCCTATAAGCAGCAGCGCGATGATGTTAAAATTAGTATCAAGGGTAATGAGGAGAAATATTTAGTTTCTCGAATCTTTTTGTATAGCGCTGAAAGGAGAGCACTTCAGTTATTCGCTGAAGAATTTTAATTAAATTATAATGCTTCTAGAAAAAAATTATTTAATCATAAATTTGTCTAGTTATTAAAGAAAAATTAAATTTGAAAAATGCATGTGTACTACATACGAGGATGGTATGATAAATATTTATCGCACGCGTTAATTGAAATCGAGCTCCATACTCCCGTGTACAAAAAAAAAATTAAAGCGTTTTGCAACAAAACACAAAAATGAAGCAAAATGTGGACTAGAAACGTAATTTCGATACAAAAATATGGCAGCCCCTTTCAAGGCGCCCTTTGTGAAATGTTCTGCTGTATCATTTAGAATAAAATCGGAAGGCAAGAGAAACCACGAAAAGAGATGTATTATGAAATTCAGTGAGAGATATACTTTTGTCGCGCTAAGCTCTACCTACAAATATCGTCGTTCATTCTTAATTATCGTTGGTTTGCGGTACAGGTACATGGAAATATCACGTATACACCGCATATGTGGATATTTTTAGATGAAACTTCTACTCATGCTAGCCAGGCCATGTCCAATCCGAGCCATAAAAGGCCCATATCCAAAAATATGTGCTTAATAATTACTTATGACGGTACATTATCAAGCAAAATTCGACAATAGTGTTGCGCCAAATAACTAGTTATTTGTCGTTACTTATCACAACAACATGAGTTTAATAAATTATAAAATGTGACCTGAAGAACAACTAATATTAAATCTTCTAATACGAACAGTAATTGTTCTCAATAATGTTACTTACTGTAATGTACCGGGTATTAAAACATCCAACGTCAAATACAAAGGAAATAAATGACGCAATGCCTTAATTAATGTAACATTTTGTTTAGCTCCCAAATACGAAGGCAACACTATAATTGAGTTGAACAAAATAAACCTGCGCATAATGCATATAAAATGGGTGGTATCTTTACAAAGTAACAACTCCTAACATTACGAGTATCCCCTATCATTCGGAATTAAATCCAAAAGAAAATTCTGAGGTGATACAGAACCATGTGGCTATGAACTATTCGCAAGAAGAGAATTTTGAAATATACAGTGTAGAAGATTGGGTGAATATGTGTAAACGAATCGAAAAAAAAATAATAAAAAATCAGTATTCCTATTTTTTTAATTTTATTTGGGAAATTTTATTATTTTATTATTAAGTTTATACCTACAAACACTTATAGTAAAAAAACATAGAATAGAAAATGTTTTCTACTTTAAAAATATGTTGTACTTATGAAATCAGTAACCTCTGCAAACATATTCGTTGTTCCTGGTTCTTAGTATTTGTGTTTTGACGATGGTAAATGTATAATTGAGGCTTTCCACCAAAAATTTCAAGTTTGGAAAAAGAAAGAATTTACAGGCAACCAAATCCGAATGGGGAGCCATAGCTGGACTAGTTTTGTTGTAGTAATTCCCGATGTGTGAACCTGGGCCTTATCATATTTTTTCTTGGTTAGGTAGGACTTTTTTTCTTCATTTCAACGTCGAAGTATTTTGAATATTCATTCAAACGTCGAGTACTGTCTCTCCTTTCCCCAAATAATCAATTAAGATTATGTCTTGCTTCTTTGATGCACGTTATTATGCAGTCTGTAGAGGGAGTCCTCTAGAGTTGAAACAAGTGTTTTTATAATAAATTCCTTTTCTTTATGATAATCCGTTAGGAAATATTAGACGTTAGATCGTGAATAGGCATATTACACGCTGTAATATAATATTTTTAAAAGAAATAAATTTAATTGTAAGAATACAACATATTGCCTATTTCAAATGTATCGTAATTAGCCGTGATTGTTGATCATTTTTATCGGTAACAAAGGGGCGAAGGGACGCAACCACAATCTTGGGTTAATTTTCAAAGCAATCTCAACTGCAGTAGTGTTCGAATCTTACTTTAAGTACTAGTCTTAATTCAAGCTCTATCACTCAAACGAATGCCGGGTTTTACTTAGACTTAGACTAGCTTTTATTTTATCAGTTTCTTGTTGTTTTATTTACAACTTACAATCTTTTAAACTGTCCGAAAAGTACCTAGGGGGTACTACTGGATCTACAATCGTAAAAATTTTCTTTTAATTTAGAAAACAACTTCACAAATTTTATAACATTACAGTATGTATAAATATACAGTGGCGGCCACATAAATAGCACAGGCATCAAATTTCACTTGAATTAACCGCTCAACCTGTTCCCGTTTAAATTTTTATTAAGCTAGCGTGAGAGTCCCCGAGAAGGTTGCGTGTACTTCCCCTAGCTACGTATTCCAGAACAATAATTCGGCATTCAATGAAAAAAAAAAAATTAGTTTCACTTTTCTAGCAGGCACATAAACAGCACAGTTATCGGTTCTGTAGCGGAATCTTATAGTGTTACGGTTCGAGTTATTTTGTACCAAAAAAGTGGTGTACTTACCACTTTTAAAATTAACGTTTTATTAATAACAAAAATTTAGATGTTAGTATAATGGGACGAGGAAAACATTGCACACCAGAGAAAAGAGACTTAATTTGCACCATGAAAGAGAAGGGCATATCAATTTCAGAAATATCACGAACATTAAATTGTTCACGTAAATTAATACAAAATGCGATAAAGCATATTCAGACGGAAAAAACTTTAGAAAACAAGAAACGGAAGATTAGGCCTCGTAAAACAACCTTACGACAATACAACCTTATTCGTCGATTAAGTCAAGAAGATTCTTTTCGCACAGCTACACAAATAAAAACCGAATTTAATAAACAATTTGATATGGATACATCGAGAAGAACAATATGACGTCAGCTGAAGGAATTTAACTTACATGGGTGTATTGCAGTACGAAAGCCACTCGTGTCAAATAAAAACCGTCAAAGAAGATTACTGTTTGCGAAAATGCACAAAGAAAAGCCGCTTTCTTTCTGGAAATCTGTACTTTGGACAGATGAGAGTAAATACAACCGACTTGGGTCTGACGGAAAAAATGTATGTGCGACGACCCATCAATCAGAGATTCAACCCTAGGTACACTATAAAAACATTGAAACACGGTGGAGGAAACGTAATCGTATGGGCTTCTATGTCATGGCGTGGTGTAGGGCCTATATTCAGAATTAGAAGAAAAATGTATCAGTATGTTTATCGCAACATTTTAGAAAACGTGATGGAACCATATGCTGATGAATTTCTTCCAGTAACCTGGGATTTAATGCACCACAATGATACCAAACATACGGCGAGGACCGTAAAACAGTGGCTAGAGGAGAAACAGATTCGAGTGTTAGAATGGCTTCCACAAAGCCCTGATTTAAATCCCATAGAAAATCTATGGGAGGATGTTGAGGTTGTTATAAAGGCTAAATCTCCAGCGACATTAGACGAACTATAAAATACTATTGAAGGAGCCTGGCATAACATTCCTATAGAGAGATGTCAAAAATTAGTTGAAAGTGTGCCAGGAAGACGTGCAGCAATATTGGCTTGTAAAGGGTTTCCAACAAAATATTAAATGTAAAAGCAAAAAAGAATTAAAAAAAAAAAGGAATAATACCAGTATTTCGTTATTGTTATTAGGTGTGCTATTTCTATGCACACTTAAAAAATAATATATTTATTTTTTTAATTTGTCTATCTTGAAGTTTATACAATATTGTGTGTTCATTATAAACTGCATGCCATCTACTACATTTTTGTTAAGCTAAGTTACATAAATCACTTGTTAACATTTGCAAATTTATCAATTCATCCATATCGGTTTAACTGTACTATTTATATGGCCGCCACTGTACATAAAATCAAAATATTGGTTTAATTTAAAACCTATACAGATAATCAAAGCAAAACCAAATAATACAAATAACTTACTAACCAAAAACCAAACAATAGAGATAAGCAAATATTTTCACCCACATACGTCACTAAAGAGTATTTTACTTGGTATAACAGAACTCATTTCCCTTTCAGAAGATCGAATACACACACAGTTCCCTATTACGTCTGCATGCAAGTTATTATTACACATATCTACATCTCGTTATTTCCGTGTCAATAGCACCATAACACCACGCAATTCTAAACATTTCATTCTACTCTCGTTAAAATAACCTCTTCAACTGCTTTCGGCATCGATATATATATGAAATGACGTTATTTACTTTCTAATTAGTATATTGTTCATACACGGAGCTATGCAATCATCAACTAAGAACACAAAAATATGATAACATTCTTAGATATAACAATAACGAATAACCAAACATAGCAACGTAATCAAATTGATATATACACGAACTCAAAGTAAGAATGTCATTAACGAAGCGACAGAGCGTATTTTTTTGGTTCGTTTCTTGTATATCTACATATATATTCAGGTAAATACGTATAACACGTTTGATATAAAAGGAAAACTTTTTGTGACCTCTAGCAATTAGAGTCGAGTGGGTATGTATTTTCATTGATCGATGGCGAGATATGTACAATAACACCCCCAGTGGATCTAATAATACACGAAATAATAATAAGCTGAACTGTTTGCCATAACAATTACATGACTAAGAAAAACACACAATAGGGTTCAGTAATAAAACGTAGATACTAAAATTAGCTTACCGTAATAAGCGGCGGTACATTAAAAAATAAAAGCAACGTAATACTCGCAATAATTGGTTGAAATATAAAGCACGCCGAACCTACATGACCAGTTAATAGAGGATTAACATTTTTTGCGTTAATGCCACATAAAATTTATTTTGCGGGCGAAACACCACAAAGACATTTTCCAACTTCCAAATTATTAAGTCACGCCATCGTTAAATTAAAATTTTGCATGTTGTAACATTCTTCTTGCAAATGATAGTCCTTTGGAAAACATATTCTTTTCGCTCAATCTAAGTACAGTATCCTTTTAAAGTTTCTAATCCGCTAGAAATCAGTAGTATCAAAACGGTTATAAATACCATATACCGCAGTTTGGGGGAAAAGTTAGTGCTTTTACCACCAAAATGTAGGTCATACTGAACAGTTGCAGTAAACAGTGTTGCATATAAGAAATAATATTATATAAAAAAAAGTCGGTTTCTAGTAATTTTCTTTAGCTTAATTTCTTGAAGTTGTAAAATAAGTTTAAATATGTTCCTTAGGGTTTTCCAATAAAAACAGTCTGAGTTTGAAATTAGTTGGCAACCATGTTTAAAATATACATTCTTTTGTAAATTATCAACGAGTACGAAAACTAGGCTTCGCGAAATGCAATAGCTTTCTGTACTTATTATTCGTCGAATCGTTGAACAAATTGGGTTTACATCCATACCAGTCTATGTTGGTTCAAAAGCTGAAACCATTGGATCATCGTAAGTACCGCGATTTTGCTGCTTTGACTTTACAGCAACTTGAAACGAATCATAATTTTGGGCAAAATTTACCTTCTCATTATCAGACGAAGCTCATTTTTTATTTCTGAAGTAAATATGCTAACAAATAAAATCGTCTATGATCTGAAAACAATCCACAAGAGATCCACGAGAAGTCCTTACATTCGCAAAAGGTCACTTTATGGTGTACCGATTGATAGCCGTGGCTAAATTTAGATGAATTTGATTTGGAGGACTTGTGGTTTCAACAAGACGGATCCGTATGTCGCACTGCTAATGCCACCATCCACATATTGCAAAAGAATTTGGTAAATAGTGATAGGATAGCTTCAAGAAATACAACTGTTAGTTGGCCGTAAGAAGTTGTAATTTCACTCCTTTAGATTATTTTTTATTATTTGAAATCTATGGTCTATGCAAACATACCACGAACCCTTGATGGATTAAGATTGAACATCGAACGTTGAATTATTGCACAATGTCATTGAAAATACAGAAAAATATTAATAATACTAAGATTAAGAGTTCCCACGTATAGTTAATTTATCTTTTGGCAAACAAATTATAACTTATAGTCATCTCAGCTGTTTGCCACTAATTTAAACTTATTAGAAAATTTTAACATTAGCAACTCTTGTCCTTCACAAGATCACTAGGCCTATTCATTTGTAGCACGCAACGCTGTCAATTTTCCGCTAGAAATTCACTCTAGTTATAGATAACAGTGAATATGTTGATTTACATATTTCTTTTCAATTATAACTTGATAGGATTGTAATTTATTTCTAAATTCTCGTGCAATTGTTTATTTGTAAGATTATATTTCAAAATAAAGTAATTTAACATGGCTACATATTGTTAACTGTTTATACGTTTAATGCGAAAAAATGGTTACGTACACATCTGTAAGTATATACGATTTATACTGCTTTCTCTAAATTTGCTTTACAAATTAAGGATTTCTGTTTAGATTAGATTTCCATTTGAATTTGAAAAAAATTGGATCACAGATTGTAAAAAAAAAGAAGGTAAAATTAGAAAATATAAGTGGAATTGCTAAACCGTTTCAATAACATTTAATTTCAACGGATCTTGTCTAAGATATACGAACAACGAAGGCTGTTTCTTAACAATCGCAAATGAGCACCCGTAATACTATTTTCGGACCACTAACCTGCTGCTGTAATCCTGAAAATTTCCACCGTCCAAGAGGCGCAGCTTGGCAAATAGCACGGCCGACACGAAAGGCACTTCAAGAAGTTCCTCTAGGCATATTTCGACCGTAAACTTGTACTTCTTCTTTTTCGTCATAAAAGACGTCATGGCGGCGCTGCGTCCGTTTGTCATATAGAATAAACCCTAGGGCATAGTAGTTAAGGAACTGTGTCGTAGACTGACGGCATCCAGGGTTTCGAGTTGGAACACGCGTTACTAACTGTTGAGATCAATTCCGTTATCTATCGAAACCGAAAGCAATCTGCAACGAACAGATAAAACATGAAAGTTGAAAATTGTCATGCAATGCGCGAACGAAAGTTAGCGATTGTACATAAATGCTTTCATCATTAATAATAAGATATTTATCTACTTTATTTGGACTAATTAGAAAATCCTTAATTGTCTACTTATAGATTTCTCTAGACTATGAGACGTTCATTTATTAATAAGTTTTTGTTCACAATTAGTTCTACATTTTACGTCATTTATTTATGGAATCTCAAGATTTTCTAACGATAACAAATCTGATCAATTCGTTAGATAACAAAAAATGGGAAAGATATTCCAATACGTAATTCATATACCATAAGTCATTATCACTAGAACCAATGTTGAGTACAATTTTTTTCTACAACCGATAAATGATACTCTTGTCTAAAAAAAAGCATTTCATAAAAAATAATTGATTATTGGACAGTAAGGAAGTTTCCCTATTTATTTATTCTTATAAATAACATAAATTACAAAATATTAAATTAAATTATTATTAAATATACATTATCATTATTTAATCAAAATAATATTAAACAGTTTCTATACAATAACCATAGTCTTTATTATATGAAACTAATAGTGTAAAAATTACTTTTATTTTCAGAGGCGCTGCTAATACTAGTGTCGCAGGTATCCTGATCCAATCCGCATCGACAATTCGATTCTCAGATCGAGATCAGCTATTATTTTACAATGATCCATGATAATATAGGGAGTTTCCATGCGGACAATTCAAAGCTACTTTGCAATACATATGTGTTCAATAAATCTGGTGATTATTACACCTATATTGTTTGAAACTGCTCGACCTATTGCAGGTATTTGTTCGAAAAAAATGAGAGGGCGGGCTAGATCTACGCTATCGAATAATGGATTCGATTGGATAAAGAATCCGAATCCACGATTTCTGATAGCGGATTCGAACCCGAGTTATCGAATAATGGATCCATATCTCAGGCTTCGGATAATGAATCTGGATAGCATCAGGATCCGGATATCGGGATAGTAAATCATCCAGATCTAAAAACAAAATCCCTATATTCGAAATAGTCTATAAACAAAACGGAGGAAATTCCGACGCGCGATGGGGAATCATTGAATAGGGAGAAATGCCTGTATAACTCGCAGCGCTTCGAATAGTCTACATTCAGTTTAATATGTAGCTGTTAATTGTTATAAAAATGCCCCGTTTTTTGCAAAAAAGTTATAATGGTAATAAATGTAAGAGAACTAGTACCGACTTTGTTATAAACGCATATCTTGCATACTTCAAAATAAAACTTGGAATTGGAGCCAAATCCTGGGCACCGCATGTGCAAGATTTGCAAAGAAGGTCTAAGACACTGGATTAAAGGAACAAAAAAAACTTTGTCATTTGGAATACGGATGATGTAGACGATCGGTATTTTGCAACGCTGAAGGACATAATACAAGAACTTTCAAACAACCGACAAATATTGAGTAGGCAATAAGACCACTACCCTATGGTGTTAGTATCCCTATACCTCTGGCACCAAAACTGTTACAAAGTGTTAGTGATGATGAGGAAGATTATGAAGCCTTAGTTAGTTTTAACCTGCATCTTCATCTGGTTTTTCCAGAAGAACTGAATGATATAGTCAGCACGTTTAGTATCATAGTCGCGAGAGTAAATTTGACGAATATTTATGGAGAGCATTTGTATACTATAAAAATGTCGCTGACCTGTTTATTTAATTTGGTACTTCTGAATGTAGGCTCGCTTTCATAAATTCGTCAAAAAGAAACCTTAAACCTGTTCCTTTACATTATGGCAACCTATATGCTTCTGTTCCTGTCGGCCATTCAACGCGATTGAAAGAGAATTATCAAGATTTACTTACTAAGACTTCTCATGAATTGAAGAATAGAGTACAAAAATCACAACTGGCGACTATGGAGTGACCCAAAAATTGTGCGCCTATTTTTAGGTCAGCATAGTAAATTGGATCAGCTAGAGGCCAACGTTGGGTAAAAAGAAATTAGCCAACGATAGAGCATTTAACACCTGGCAACAAGAATATGCTGCGCAAATTAGAACGCGAATGAAAACTTGAGAAAAAAAATGAGTTTGAAGCTGGAAATGGACCGAAAAAGTGCATGCTTTTAAGGAAGTTGTACATTTCTGGGAAATAGCAAAGATCCAAATTATGTGGACATTGTGTAGAACACGCTGCACAAATGTAAAGCATTAGGTTGCAAGATGAGCATTGAAAATAGCTTTTTGCACGCGCATTTGAACTATTTTCCTGCTAACCTTGAAAATGTCAGCAAAGAACAAGGTGAGCGGTTCTACCAGGGTACTAAAGAAGTAAAGAAAAGGTATGAGGGCTATGGGATACCAACGTGATGGTGGATCATTGCTGGATAATGAAGAGGAATGTCCGTATGGCCGCGTATAAGAAAAAGTCGACAAATGAAGCTTTTTGCACAAAATTTCTCGAAATTTTCTAAGAACAGATAGTAGCTCGTGCTCCTTTGGCTGTGTTTTTTGTATTCTTCTTATTAACGTTGTCAGTCTTTCTATATTATAAAAACATAGCTTTTTATATGGATTTATATAATCAAATCTCACAAAACTTTTTATTGATACATTAATATTTTATTATTAAATGAGATATGAATGTAGGACTAAGTTATCGTTTTTTTTAATGTAACATTTTATAAATTTACATAATTTCTTGTAATGAATTTTATTTCATACTTGCCGGCAACTTATAGTCCTGCATTAATATTTTATTTTACTTTTTTTATTTTTACTTATTTCAATTGTAATTTTAGCCTTAGGTCTAAGCATGAACTGTACATAGCTCAAAACCGGTAGCTATTTATTGAAGAGTTTTGTGAGATTTAGACATTTCTTTTTCGATTTACCTCATTATATTATTTATGTCGATTTTCTGTTGACACACAACCTTACGTGACACAACTGAACTAAATACAGATTTAACTTCAGAGACACCAAATTACTTAAATTCACACTTCACACTCAATAAAGTGTAAAAACGCAGACCTGTCTGTTACAATTTTGAGAAAAGTGCGAGATTCAGAAGGTATTTTAGCTAGAACGGCCTGAAAATATAACTTTTTGAAATTCCACGATTCTATAAATATTTCTCAACAACCGGTGCACTCTTCCATTTACTTTTAATAGCATGCATTCGACGTGAAAGAATGAAGCTGAAAAACACCGGTTAAGATAAGAATGCAGAAGCACAGTGCAACAAATACACAGCAAGATGCGGTGTATTTGTTGACAGAGATTTGGGGCCAAATAGCAAAATTTACACGCTTGCCGGCAACATGCTAAACTAAAACACTAACGCATAGATCCCTAAGGTCATCAAAATGAAATTATTAATTATTGTTATTAAAATTATTAAAATAATTAATTAAATATAATATTTGTGTAATGAATTTTTTAGAAAGTGTGGTAACCACTAAACATTAGTTTGCTCAAAACCTACTTTTTTCCGATCTTCGTGGATTTTATCAAGAGATGGTAAATAAATATTTGACATATCTATATAATATAATTAATAGGTCAGTCCATAAATGGTTTTGGGAATAATAAGCTGCTTTCCAAGAGATGTTGTCCGTGACTCACTTTGTAAATATCGAAAAAAAATCTGTATTAACTGGGAAGTTATAGTCAATGCTAAATATTGTTAATTATAGACTATCACAACATCAATAATCTCCACTTTAAAAAGAAAATAAATCACAAAGAGAAAAAAAAATCAAAAATATATTTTCCAGATTTGTAATCAGTATAGTTCGGATTCCGATATGCCCTTCTAGTGTGACATGGGCAAAATTGTAGATTATGTGTTATCAAACTTTTTATCGGCACATTAAGATTTATAATACTGCCCAAATCACACAGGTGCTGTATATTAAAATCCGAGCTGTGGTAATCAAAGCTAAAATGTAACGATGAACACAATTAACGACAGCCAATATGTATTACAACGAAAAAAAAACGTATTTTACAAAAATATTCGCATATTTGTCTAAAAGTGTAATATTAGATTACAATTAAATTACGGAATTACGTTCGTTTATCGATAGTATGAAATTATGGCGGATTAACAAACCACAATCGTAAATTTTGCAATACAATATGTACAAATCTGATTTAGAAAACGAAGTCTTAATTTATTAGAGATAAGTGATTGAGCAATTTATTTCATACATCAAGGGGAAATTTCATTTACTCCAAAATATAGAATCACAATCCAAATCCTAAAATAGATTTTTTCAGTCGTTCCTTTAGATACTTATAAGTCAAAAAAAGTTGTTTTGTATGGTAATTCTAGCCTTGTTGTTTGTTTCTTTACAATTATTCGAATTAAAATTTCGCTGCTGTTATTTACATTTTGATGTCGTCTAGACTGCTTCATTATTACATCTGACAAACAAAACTCATATTATAACTTCAAGTTAAACAGAAATAACAAATAAATTAATGATCCTCTAATTTAAAACTAAACGTTTCATCTATTTCCATTTTGCAGTTTGTTCCGTTTATTGGAGTTGATCAGAAAATCAAATTCAGCATCCTAACATTCTTCTTCTTTTTCATTAAGAAATATTTAGAAACTAGGTTTAGAATTTGACTAAAATCCTCAAACATTATAAATTTTGAACACATTATTAACGTAGAGTTGAAATAACAAATCTAAAAGCTTCAATAACATTTTGGTGGCTGATTTAGGGTCGTATAGAAAACATTTTTATCGGTGATGTTTCGGAAAATTGTTATATATGTAATATATAATGTATAATATATGTAATATATAATAACCAAGCACCCCTTGTGGGGTTGCGCTACTTAAAACTATCTAGATCCTTTTAACTGAACGGGGTGGATTAATTCCCATCCTCATTTAGACATTCTTCCTTATATTCTTCCATAATTTCCTGTTGCTTGCTTTTTCCTTTCCATTTTGTTACCCCTGCCTCTATCAAGTCCTCTTCTACTTCCTGCAACCATCTCAGTCTTGGTTTGCCAGGTCTTCTTTCACAAATTGATCCCCTCTGCATTATTGCGTGTGTTATAGCCACTATTCGTGCTCTCCAAACGTGACCACTTCACCGTTTGTTTCTTCATTTTTGTTACTACAGCGTCTCCCACTAACTCTTACTTTATTTCGTGATCCATTCTTGGTCTGTATTCGCGGTCAGCAACCCTCATCGGTCCCAATAGTACCCTTATTATCTTTTTTATTTATTTTTATATTTTTTATTTATTTATTTATTTATTTCTTTATACTATCCTCAGGTCCTCTTCGACTCTTCTTGTTAAAGCCATCGTTTCGATCGCATACATCAGTATTTTGTTTTTTAATAGAGCTTTATTCGCATAGTATACTCTGTCTCTATTATTGCCTCCTCGATCTCTGTTCTTTTTTCGCCGCTACTATTTATCATTATTCCAAGATGTTTAAAGTTGTCAACCTCATCAATGTCATATTGTCCTATTTTTATTTTTTGGATCCAAATTTCCTCCCGTATCTCATTAGTTTTGTTTTATCTCGGTTAATTTTCAATCCCATCTCTCTTCCCCCTTTCGTTATTTCCACTAATATTTTTTTTCATTATTTTCCTACTTTTGGCCACTAAGACTGTCGTTAGCATATGCGATTATTTTACCTGCGCCTGTTCTGAAGTTTCCTTTATGTATTTGTCTTATTATAAAATCTAACGATAGGTTGAATAGCGTTGCCAACAACACCTTTATTGACTTTGAATTCCTCAGTTTCTCCCTTTAGTGTTATGCGGCTAACCTTCGTTTGCTTCATGATCGTCCTAATTAGTCTTCTGGTCTTAGCTTCTACCCATCGTTCTTTCAATGCTAGCGTTTATTTTTATTTACCCAGTGTAAGACCTGTTGAAAATCTATGAAGAGCATTTCTATATCTATTGGGTACTCATGTGCCTTGCTATTATCTGTTTTAGCGAATGAATAGCATCGAGCATCCGATTTGCCTCGCGTAAGTCTACACTGGTACTATCCAGAAAATTTTTACTAAGATAAAAGTTCTCGGCTTAGTAGAAATGAGTGAGAATCAAAGATCTTCACATATTCAAAGAAGTAGATATACATAGAATAGACATGTTAGAATCAAAATTTCTTTCTTGCATCATTCGGTCTTACGGTTGACAGTGATATTCATGAATTCTCGAAACAGCTGTTCCGAATTAATTAAATAATAACGTGTGTGGTACGGGCTGCGTCGATACTTTAGTATAATATCGACTAATGTAAGTTATTTAAAATATTATTTTGTGCGCAAATACAGTTACAATGTAGTTATTTTTATATGGGACACAGTAGCGGAGGGTGGTGACGCAAACGATTCGATTTCCTTATATATTTCCGTTGCTTAGTACAATATACACAATATGCAAGGAAAATCACACAAGGAAATCGAATCGCTGTCCGCGTCCTCCCGTTAACTGATGGCAGAACTAATTCTTCCCGCTGAAGTTCGACAATTCTAAAATAGTATATTTGTTATTTTGACAAATAATTAATCATCAGTGTAGTCACATTCTCAATATGTGTTACCACAAAGTTTTTCAAATCAATCTTCTTAGTTGACTTTAAAAACGTGTTTCGCACCAAAGAAAATACAATTTCCATTGCGAAAGATAATGGAAAATTTTAATTCGTATATAATATTCTAAATAACTCTTACTTATAATATTAATCGATATTTTTCCAAACAAGAGGTACTTGACTCTGACGAACATTTAAACATCGCTTTCACTTATCGAAAACAAAACGCTAAAATTTAGAATGCAGGAAAGCTCTTATTTCGGTAACAATTTCAGAAATATTAACAATAAGGTTTTCCATTTGATACACACCGTAGATGTTCCAATTGTTCTTTTTTTATAAAGAATCAAAAAGAAAACTACAGCAGTTAATGATGCTGATGATTTATTTATTGCTAAATACTACAGGGGTATTTTCAAATACACCTCAAAATTTCATATTTTCCTTGTAGAATTACATATACTGGGGAAAAACCAAGAGCATTGTCGTACGCCTAAGAGCAGCAATCGCTTAACATGAAAATGAATCATGTAAAAATAATTAAAGCAATAATAATCTTTCAGAAAAAGAAAAGAACAATGTAATAGATTTAACCAAATAAATGTTTGGATTAGTTGGCCTTGACTGACAGTTTTGTTTTGTTTTCTTAAGCCATATAATTATGAATTGTGCGAAATACGCGATATTACCAAGAAGAAGACAATACATGAATATTAATGTAGCGAAGCGCGTTACGCCAAATGTAGGCGAGACATAAAAAGAGTTTTTCGTATTCTTTAAAATTCCCTGTAAACTCCAGTTACAGAGATTAAAGTAGCTACTCTCGGGAAACTTTTAAACTCAGAGCTTAAAAAAAGTTTACCTGGCTGTTATAAACAGCAGCAGTTTAATAATCGGACCCTGAATATACATAAACTCTGCCATATTCGGCCGTGATTACAACAGTAAATAATGAATAACTGCCGACGTATTAACTGAATTGCATCGTTCGTTGAAACGGTATTTTATGTACATAATATTTTTTATCCTTTGGAATTTTATTATCTTATCACGTTTCTATTCGGTGGTACTAAACAAGTTAAATGATTCTTTGGTGATCGGATTTGTTTATTATTTGAGATACGAACGTTAACCCCTTTGATGAATTTTATTTCATCGACAGATGTCAATGAACTTCTTTAAGTTTATATGGTCAATCTTGCGATAACAATCCAATCTCCTCCTTAATTAAGTTCCACGAGTTAAAACATCGCTCGAAAATTTGTGTTAAGTAATAAATTATGTAGGAAAACTACATAATTATTTGACTAATATGACAAATTGAATTATTTTCAAAAAGTAAAATAAAGCACAGGTGCAATAATTTTTATGTATAGTATGCTCATCGATATAGCGATTTAATTCTTGATGACTTAAAACGATCATCTGGGATTATCCACTACATGATGCTGCAGGTATGCCAAGAAATTATGTAAATGAGGTGATGGACCGTATTTGGAGAAATTGGATTTTCTTAACACGTTGGCTGCCATGTGTAGCACCAGTGATACACAGTAACTCTTTATCGCAGGGGCCATGTGTATCTCTCGTGATACACAGACAGCATTGTACAAAGTCCTGTATGATTTTTTTGTGGCTTGGCAGTACAAACTTTGTATTGGGTAAGTGGCATATCAATAATGTCTACTATATTCATGAGATATTGGATTTGCCAGTTTCTCGCGCGTTATATATTGTGCGAGCATCTTGAGTCATCAACTGCGTTGCAACTAGGTGTTTGCCAGTATTTACGTTGTTTGGTCTTTGTGGCTATTTCGAGTTATTCATTTTTGCTGATGATTTCTTTGTGAGTAAACAAGCGGTGTTATTGTAAACAAGCGAAAATAGCAAGTACAAGTAATAGTAGAGCAAAAAGTACATGTACGAAGGACGTAAACTATTGGAAACCAATAAGTTTAGCGACGAGTGGGAAGGTTTGGAAGAGTTACTTTCAGAGAACAGTTCTTCACACGACAGCAAGCAGATCTGAAGATCGAGTGCTATTTAATAAGTCAAATCGTTATATCTGTGGACAGACTATATATCTAAGAAAACATTATGAAATATTGCACACTTTCTATACAGTACATAAACTTAGCATAAGATTGCAGTGTTAAGTTAATTTACACAAGTTAAAAAAGTAAAAGGTCGTGCCGTCAATTGTCAAATTGGAACCGAGATTTATGAATCTCGTACATTGAAGAGTACATTTATAGATATTTCAATGTATCCATTTTAAAGCCGGTTGTGGATGAGTTTAGAAATATTATGTAACGAAGTAGTTATTAATAATGCATAAAAGGGGAATTACTGTCGCGGAACCTAGCCAAATTGTTCTATTAAGTATGCGGGGTTGTTCACAAACTGAACATTCATATTTTCCCTGGTTTTATCGATGTAATTAAACTGAATCAATTAATGAAATAAAAATCTCATTAGACACCGGTAGGATTTGAACCTATGACCTCCCACTTTCTGCACGGGTGCACTAACGGTTATAAAATTGTTTTATTATTTATTTCAGATTCTTTCCTTCTAATCAGTTATTTAAAAATACAGGAATGTCTAATATATTTGCCCAAATAAACGATTATAGTTCATTTGAGTATTATGGCGAATTTTATCGGCCAAGATGGCCATTGTGGTATTAGTTGCTATACAAATACGAAATGATTGACAAAATCCACGATATGGTTTTTCCGTCGTAATCCTGACGAGTTTCTCTGTTGACACATAACTACGGACGGAACATGGATACACTATTACACTCCAGAGACAAAGGAACAGTCAAAACAGTAAATTTTTGAAGGCGAACGGGCTCTGAAGAAGGTGAAGATTCGATGTCGAAAATTGTGAAATACACCAATTACTTGGAAAAAGGACAAACAATAACTACAAAGTATTATGCGTTGTTATTGGATCGGTTGAGCAAAGAAATCGAGAAAGAGCGTCCTTATTTAAAAAAGAAGATCCTCTTTCATCAAGCCAATGCACGGGTTCGAATTAGTACAACATCCACAGTAATCACCGGATTTGTCTCCAGTGACTTTTTGTTTCCAAATTTGAAAAAATGGCTCGGCGGACAACTGTTCATGTCGAACGACGAAGTCATCGCACAAACGGATGCCTAAAGCATATTTTTTTGGAGGGCTTAGAAAGTTGAAGAAACGCTTGGAAAAGTTAATAGAGCTAATGAAGATTGTGTTGAAAAATACATAAAACTCTGCATAAAATACTTTGTTATTTTATGCAGAGTTATTCTAAGGACTTATTGAACGATGGTGTTCAATCTTTAAATTAAAATTAAATGTTAACAAGTATTTGTTTATTTCGTACACCAGAAAAGTTGATTGCACCGACATACTCGATAGATTGGATTGTAGATACTGTGAGGGAGATATGCTGTTTGATTCTCAGCCACGTTTTGCTCCATACGTCACGCAATTATATGCTTCTGCTTTTGGAATATTAGGTTTCGTGCTGCGTATTTGTAAATTATACAATCGCATATATGTATATGCTAAAATCTTTATGTCGTGGGTAAACCGGAATACGCATCAACTGTCAGGTCGCGGTATTACGCAGCATTCTTAAAATGAATGGGTGAATGGACTATACTAATTACTGATTAGCTACAACGGAGTTAAAAGTTGTCATTTGACTATTAGTATGTTTGACACTACTCCATAAGAGCCGGACAATTTTCTAAAATAATACAAGTAATACCGAACGGGCTATTAGTTGTCTCTTAGGCAAGGAAGAGTGTTATATCGAGTTTCATTAAATGTGTATTTATTTCTCATCTCAACACAACACAATAACTCTAAATAACTGTAAATTCATATACATTATTCCATATAAAAATTCCAGGTTCGTAGTTAGCACAATATGCCTAAAAAGTAAAGTAACTATTATAAATAGAATGTTTTTCTTTGTACTTTATACCTATTTTATAAAATAAGTAACACAAATTTCTAGAAGGTCCGAAGGCGTGAGAATTGTACTTGTATGTGAGATGTAAAATAGTAATAGGAAAATTATAAGACGTTATCGTTCACATTATATGTCTAACTAAACAAAAACTAACCAAATCTGGACGGTTTTCAAGGCTTCTGTTTTATAATACTTCAGCTTCCATAAATTTTCAATATGCTGCTTTTTCTGCCGACTGCTCTTTATTTTGTTAACAATAAACATTCTCTTAATTTATAAATAACGTAAGAATAATATTCTTTAAGCTCACCTTTGCTAACAAGAATTTGAAATCAAAAGCTTTATAGATAAATGTAGATATGTAAATACAAACATTAATGGAAACGATCAGATTTAGACTTAAAACCAAAACATAAAACCGGAGAATCAAAACATAGATTTAAATCGCTTTAAATGCAAAAAAAATACACATTTAATGTTACATTTAAACTTCAAAAAACATAAAACACCTGTTCTCGCATACTCGTACGATGAAAACGCAAATAAAAATAAAGGTGTGCGTCAAGCTTTGAATTAAAAAATAGTTTAATTTTGTGTAAAAAGTTAACCAGAAGCATTGTTGCAACGTTTGAATGGTCCACGTCTTTTTTTTTAAGGTTGACGTTATCATAAATCCAGCCGATAAGGATATTAGCGCAAATCCGTTATTTTAAACTTGAGAAACGTTAAGACGAGGCAAGAAGGAATTACATTTTTTTTTGTATTGTCAAGCTTGGTACTGTTATAATTGAACGTTTTAATTTGGAGCATTGCCAAAACTACAAGACCTGACTTGTGCAAAAAAAAACTATATAGTTTCGGCTAATTATAACCGTAATTAATACTTTCTTGTTGGAGTTGCTATGAATATAAAGTGTTGTATTAAATTTTTCGTGTACACTAGACAAAATCAGATATTTTTACAATATTAATTTCATGAACGTTAAATATCTATAAGAACAAATTGGTATGGGTAAATTCTTAATCATATACTTACGGTACCCTGTATTATGAACAATTTAATTCTCTCCAGACAATTTCAAACAATCTTTTTTTACAATATGATTTCAGCAAAAAATAACAGAAAAAGGTTTCTTTGGCAGCAAAGGAAACGTGAAAATGCCTTATTATCTTGATACGACACTAACCTTACACAAGCACTGATATTCATAAACGATTCACAGCTAATTTAGTTCTAACACAGAAGAGAATGAATACTAAACACGACACAACCGACCATTTTTCTTGTATCAAACTGACAAACCTGACAAACTGAAGCCAACATGTGTTATTAAAAAATCTGTTGCCAGCTTTGTGAATTTTATTGGTTTAGTTTTGGCCCTATACATTGGCGGCACTGCAGCGGGAAGTTTGAATTAAGAAGGTTGTATGGAAGTTCTGCCGCCTGATAATGCTGCAACTATATTTACACATCTGTATTATGTTTTGACTATTCTATTTGCTGAAATCACAATATTTTGTCTCTATAATGAACCAACAACTGCTTAAAATCGTAAAAAGGGTGATTCCGCTAATAGAAAAGTAACACATATCACAATCATTTTAAGATAGGAAGGACTGTGGCGTAGTATGGCAAACAACGCTAAGGCATCGGCACACTCCGCACTACACAAATTTAGTAAATTAGTGAATCCGGGACGACCGTTTCGAGGATGCATGGGATCTTCATTTTCAAACTGGTGACCGAATGAAGTGAGAAACCCATAAATCTAACATGCCTGTTCTGTTCTATTCCCACTACCATTATGTACTTTTACCGCCTACATACCCTAAAACTAAGACATGCGAACAAAGACAAAAAAGTCATTGTAGTACGAAACATAAAACATGTGCGGGCTTGCCCCAATATATCAAATAGAACTGAGTACGACAACGGTTCGTTCTGTCTATTCATCGAATTTTTGTTCCTTTTAATGTAATTTTATGTAGTTACTTAAGTGTCTAATTCCTGTGGCGAAGTTACACCCTTAATCAATTTCAAGTTTTGTATTTCAATATTTTGTCCGGTTTCATTTATGTGCTATGCTACACTTGGCGATTCCAATAATAATAAACAAATAATAATCTTCCAAATCGATAAGACCTGATGTGTTGCTTGAACATGGTACCTATTGGTGACCGATTATGAGCTTTGTTACAGTCACTGTATGCAATTTTATAAATTTCTGATCTTTTCTCCATGTTCGGTTTATCGTTCGGAACTGAAACATATGTTCATATCTTGACACCTAAAAACATTACTAGTACCTTTCGATATGATGTGAAAGGGGAGTTTCATGAACTTCTTACCCTTAGTTTCTACCGGGATTAAGATCATGGAATTCCTCACATAATGCTTATGTTGGAGCCTCTTAAGCATCTATGGGAGAGTAACCATTGTAAATAGCTACATTTTTCATGAATTGAGGTTCTTTGTTCTACCTACATCTACTTAAAGGGAATTTAACTAATTTATTAATTAAGTAACTAATCGCTGTCTAATAGATGTCTATATCCAGTTTTTTTATGTTTCCTATCCAGGAACGGAAGTTAATTGTTCATTTCTTCTTTTACTGTGAATTTAATAGTTTTAAATTTTGAATTAAGAGTCGCCAGAAAATCTGGAATAGTACTTTTTCTAGTATCAAAGACCGCGAAGATATCATCTGCATACCCAAGCCAAATACTATTTATATTTCATCAAGTATACATTGTTAAAATGTTGTGTAATTTTCGGGTTTACTTCTACTAATTATCTTAAAAATGGTAATTTTTGATTTGCGTCACTTTTCTATCAGGGGAAGGATATTCTCTAGTTTCAATGGATTTAACAAAAAAACATCTATTAACACGAAAGAATGATTCTAATGTATAACACTAACCATTTTTGTAAATGGAGTATGTAGAAATTAAAATTACAAGATGTATCCAGTAAATTTTATTCCATAGTAAAAAAATAAAAATATTCTACAAACGGAAATATCACGGCGATAATGTATCGTGTATATTTGTAAAAATGTACATGAATGTCATATACAGGAAAACTACTTATATTATCAATTTCTTCTACCTTGCGAGTTCGATCTGCCGGTAATTGCCAACGTTTCTTCTAACGAATCGAAAAATTCGTCAGTGCTATCGGCAGCACTGGTGCTACCTGATGTTGCTCGATTTAAAGGCATGTCAAGTTCGACATCATCTTGTAAGTTTCGTTCATCAACATCATCAGTTGGTAATTGAACCACACCCGAATCGGAACTGGTGTATCCGGCTTCCGCTTCGTGATGACTGCTAGAGGAGTCTGATGTCGATTCTTCTTCATCGATTTCAACTTCTATGATTGACGGGTGTACACCTTTAAGCATGGAAAATCAGATAATGTAGCAACGTATTTATGTAAGATAGCAACTATTTATGGTGGAATTTACTTAAGTGTTAAAACAGCTGAAGTAAGAGATCTTGGTTACAATGAGCTGAGAAAGTGAATTGTATCTACCGATAAGATGAGCCCCATATTGAATATAATGAGCCTTTACTCCTGGTTTTCGAACTGGAACCACGTTATTGTCGTAGTTTCTGCCGACACTTCGTCCACTCCTATGGGACACCTTCGGAGCTACTACACATTAACTGGAATTATTCGTTCCGCAGGCGTGGCGGTTGCTAGGAACTTTAATCAGTTGCGATTTCAAGGTAAGATGTATAGGAAAGCCATCATTGGGATGTTTGAAAATTTCTGTATCTTCACAGATTTTTCTATTAGAATAGTGAGAGTTGCGAGGCAAGATGCGAGCAGAGTTAAATTGCGTACAACGCTCGTAGTCAGCAATACTATTGCTGACCGATCGCTTTGTTTCACCGATGTACACACTATTACTATAGAAAAGGTATTCAAGCTACCGTTAATCCCTACAGCAACCCTAGCCCATAGCAACTCCCTTCATCTAATCGTAATTTTCGTAAGCAAGCGCATCTCCCTCTCCAAGAACCATCTTCAAACCCAATTTCAAGTTCTCAGACTCCCAATTTCAGTTCCCACCAAGATCAAAGCTCGCAATCGTCTGGAAGCCCCTGGTGTCTACCAGATTCCCTGTTTGTGCGTGTACATCGGCGAAATAAAACAATCGGTCAATACTAGAGTGACTAAGCATGAACTCCTCTGGGAAACGTCGTCAGAAGCTTCAACGGTGACGCGATTCCAACCCAGAAATCAAGACGATAGTGTTATTGACGACCGCGGAAACATACGTAAAAGATAATAAGCCTTTGTTTATTTACCACATTTATCAAGAACATTTCGTATATTTTGTATTTACACAATTTAAGTTGATAGTTCTCGTAATAAAACGCATATTCGCTAACTTCTCGAAGTACAAGTCCGAATAATTCTTCCTGGCGGCTGATGATTAGATGCACGGTAACGTAGTAGCGGATGTCAGTATGCAAAACACCGTGGCAATCGGTTCGACGTGTATATCACATATACACGTCTGTGAATGCATAAACCAAGCCACTTTGCGCAATAGTTTGCCCCAACCGCTAAGGATCCAAGGATGTACTGTAAGGATGGACTGTATTACAGGTAAATTCGACCTTCATTGACGAAACCGCCCACTTAAATTGTCTGCAAATTTTAAAACTTTCTGATTGGAACATCATCAATAATTTAGCCATTCTCACCATCCATGTCTACGACATTAATCCTGTAAGACATTGTCTGTGAGACACACGCAAATGTTGTTTTCTATTTTGATATCAGTATTAGAAAATGATAGATTAGTACTCTGCTTATGCAGTTAAGTAATGATGGATGTCTAAGGATAAAATAGGCGAAGTGAAAGTGCTATGAAACAGAACGAGCTTCCTTATTGCGTGTTAAGAGTTCCTCCGCATTTACTTCCGAAGTATGAATCGTACAATTATTTATTACCTATGCCATCCCCTTGACAGTAAAAATGTGGTTCGTCGTGGGATTCCCCTTCTTCAACGTTTGCTCCTAGTAACTGCAATAACCAATTGGGAAAGGGATCTGCAATGTCAGGTAATACTGAAATAAAACAAAATATTCATAAATTGGTCCAATTATATTTTAATCAATACAAACCTACACTTTCTTCTTCACTAGTTGGAGACAATCCAATTATAATAACATTATGGTGTTCATTAGTTGGTCCTTGTACGATAGGTGGAGGTGGCAGAGGTGGAGGTATCTCGAATTCCTCCAGCATATCAATTTCCGAATTTGGATCAAATAGCGCTTCCCTACTCGCATGATTTAACTCGTGATTTATGGGATCGGCCGCTAAGTCTTTTGCCTTTCTAGTATCGTTATCGGTTGAATTTGAAGTACAAGCCGTTACATCTAACTTGTTTAGTACCTGGTCTATGATATCGCCGCTGATAAAAGAAGCGATTTCCGTATTGGATCGAACATTGGGAGTCGCAGTTTGAGAAACATTAATAGAATCGGGCATTTTGATTCGTGGAATTTCAGTATTTGACGTATCGTCACGATTCTCATCAACTTCAGGTATGTTATTTAGCGTATTATAGATGATGCACTCGGTTAGAGCTCTAATATCGTCTTTATCATCGTCACTTTTTTTACCTTTCTTTCTCTTTTTAATGTCGGAGGTGCTAGGTAGAGAAGAATCCTCGATTTTAGTTGAGAATCGTTTTAGCGAGGACGTCGTCATGACTTTTGCTTTGGTACTTTGCTTAGAGTTATTAGAAACAGGGTTCTTCGAGTTTCTTGTGCTTCTTGGTATGTTCGATCCTTGACTGTGCATCGAATCATGTACTTTTATGTCGATATTCTTTTTATGAACTTTCTTATCGGTGTTGTCAGTAATAGTTAAATTGTTTTCATTCTTCCGCTTCCGCGATTCTGTATCTTTACTTGTACCTTGCGAAGGAACATGCACGTCTTTGTTTTTTATATTTGTACCCTTCTTTGGTGTCTTTTCGCTACTATGCGACGTGCTTGTACTAGGCGGTTTAGAATGGAAAGAATTAGATTGACGCTTACTAGAACTACGATCTCGCTTAACTTCTTCCTTAGTTTCCACCGATTGAGAAGCATTCGCTAGCGTGCTATGAAATTGTAAGGTGAATTTCTGCTCTTTCCCGCTCGTACTGCAGTCTTTTTCTACCTTGCCTTTATTCACTTCAGGTTTTTGCTCGTTAGTTTCGATTAGATCGTCGTTAATTTTTACTGATTGATTGTATTCTGTTTCCCAATCCGATTCTTCTACTGTTATATTCCAATTTGTTTTCTCGTCTGAATTATTGCCATCACTATTTGGGCTAGAGCTATGATTTTCCATAATCAGGTAGTGTACAGCGCATAGAGACTTCCTAGCGCAACCCTTGGTAAGACATTCTTCTAATTCGAAATTTTGCTTTTCCAATAATTTCCTGGAAAAAAGCTATGAAATGTATGGATTGTTTTGATGGTGCAACTATAGATTTTGATGTAAGTGATGATGTTTATGTCAAATGAATGTCAAATATTGAAATGTGGATTTTCGCATATCTAGTACACTTTATAAAATTAGTTACGTACAATGTCGTTTATAGAAATTTGTGTTTCTTAGTTTTGATGGACTAGAAAACAAATCTTGCTACCACATCAAAATCATCAACTCATTAGTAATCTGATGAATAATGCAAAGGTAGGAATATGGGACTACAACAATTATAGATTATTTAAATTTTTGTATAAGTAAAAATATTCATTAACTTTGGTTCCAAAATTAAGGAAATTGCCCAGTTTCTGGAAAAAAAATTTTTTTTCAGTATACCAAATAATAGCAAAGTTTACTAGTTTTCTACATCAATATTGGTTGAGTAAAACAATGCTCATCTGAAAAGTATGAACCAATCTAAGTACAAATAGATTTTAATCATGTAGAGTAATTATTAGATTGACGTCACCGTTGACCGGTCTATTGGTCAACGCAAAAGAGACTGGAATAAATTCCGAGACTTGCATGTTTGCAGCTTCAGAAGTTTTGTTAGAAATAACGCCACTTCACATCTACGCTCTCAATAGCGGGCCTCAATACAACTTTGAGCGTCCGCGGCTACAAATAGAAACAAAAACAAGGGTCTCGTATGGAGAAAATGTATCAGGATAAAATTAGACTACTGAACTACTTTCTCAGAGTATCTCAGAATAATAGCCCCTAAACACAAACAAGTAACTAAACATGAAGAACAACTACGTTGTTAGCTATGTCAAGGAGCACTAAAAACGGCAGAACACATCCCATGTAGAAATAACGGACTAGTCACAGAGACTTTGATATGGCCAGCATAAACATCACACATGTGGATGGCTATAATAAAGATGACCTTTGCAGTAGCAACCACATCGAGGCAAAAATTATAGGAAACCGCTAGGAATGTTTTCATTTTTGTTCAATTAACTGAATGTTGACTGAAGATACGAAGTAGGTACTGCTACTAGTGATATTGAATATTATGCGTTCTTTTTAATACAACTCGAAAGTCTAGAGGTAAAAGGGCATGTGCTTGACTAGGCAGAGTTAGGTACAGTGCATTCTAATCTCACTTAGTAGATCCGGTACAATCCCGAGTCACAATTAGCACACAATCTATACACTAAAGGCTCCTGAGGTTATGCTAAGCAAGGTACAAGGTACAGCCGCCTCTGAAGTTGCATACAATCAAACGCTTCAACTTAGTAAATTCATGGGCAAATAAACTTACTAAAACTAATCGAGGAAATATTAAATTAAAATAAAAAACAAAAAGAAGCAGTATCAAATTATGTTTGACGTCTAATACTAGTGAGATTAGTGTTTTGTAACAACAAGATCACGATCTAGAATTCAACTGAAGACCATGTACTTTTTTTATATGGAGTATCCAAGAAATATATAAAAGAAAATATATAAACAAATAGGAATGGGCAGCAAGATTGTTTCTAAATTAAAAAATAATGTTATATAAAGCAATACCTTAACTCGGCAACAGTTGTAAAGTACCCTTCTTCATTCTTCACTAACTCCTCAAGAGGGTATTCAATACGATCCGATTCTTCCGTATAATATTTACTTGTACGACCTGCTGCGTACAGTTTATATCGAACTTCATTCAAAATACGTTCTTCAGGTGTGCTATTATCAACATGGTATGGATAGTCAATCTGATCCACTTCTTTATAAACAAATTCGGATGGGCTATTAATGTTATCGCTAAATGCTTGTATTTGCTTGATGTAACTATAGTATGTGCAGATACCCTGAGATGCGTTATGCTTTTCCCTGTGCAAACTAGAAATCGTTATAATTTCCCTGCAGGATTTCGGCACTTCTGAGAGTTGGTCTACATCATTGGAGTGTCTTAGAAACACCGCAATTTGTGTAGAACATCCTACAGATTCAGTTCCTATTGGCCCTGGACCTATACCATCAAATTGTACTGTATAATTCGGAAATCTAGTGACTATATTTAGCGCCCTTAAAAAAAAATTGAAATTAATAAAGATTCTAATTTTGTTTCTGCGATTTACAGCATTGGATAATATTATAGCAACGTTTATCTGAATTTATCGTAACAACATCTTAAGAAAATTAAATTTTTAGTAACAACTCCACTTAATAAAATATAACATAAAAGTTACACATTTGTTTGCATCCATTGTGTAGTGATTCTAATATTTGGGCAACAAAATAATATTTATGTATTTAAGTGTCTAACAGATTTCATTCATATAGGGGGCAAACCCAAATAATAAGTACATAAAAGTAAACACTAAATACAAAAGTAACATAGGTGTGTTCCAACAGACGTTGGAATCAATTCGGAACCGCTTTGAGCGTACGCAAAGGAAATTGGCGTTCCAACAACCGTAGAACTAGTGCCGAATCAATATAAAACATATGGTTATACCTACTAGAAGAATGAGGCACAATAATGGGGAGCTGTGACAATAAATCAGGAAACTCAATATTGTTGAATACTAGATTGTATACAAATCCATATTAAATCTCTGTAGCAGGATCTTGTAGTCGAAATCTCTACATGAATAAGTACATTCCTCCTAAATCTAGATATTTGAGAAACTGGTTCTACTGTTGTTTTATGCGTGGAATAAGAGGGATAAGAGAATCACAGTCACGTGCAGACCTTACAAACCTCATATATAATAATTTAATTGTAGTCGTATGAAAGAACGTAGAATTCCTCATAGTTTTCATTGAGAAAGATATGATCTGTTTTCTATGAACGGCAATAGTGAGCGACGAATCAAAAAAGAGCCGAGGTCCATTATAGTTGAATCCCGAAGGAACAATCTTCAATTAAAGCCACCGTTGAAATAGTGCTAATTACGATACACCAATTAGCAACCACGTTCAACTGATCCTGCAGATAAGTACAATTACAATGATACCTCGGTTTATTGAGTTAACCGGTTCCAAAAACAAACATTTCGTAATGCGAAATTTCGTAGCTGGATTCAAGTTTTCTTAAAAGAAATAAAGAAAATTGAATGAAACTTAATTTTATGTATTTTAGATACAACTTGACAAATAGAAAATAATGTTACATATACAAATCAATAAAACACATAGTTGAAATTAAGTAGAAGATAAGTTCACTTGCATACAGTACCTGCAAGGAATCCTTTGGGCGTATAGAAAACTGTGAGCAGGAAAGGAATTACTCTCTGGGAGCAGACTCTCTTTCTATGAGAAATTCTGGGATATAACATATACGAGTCGCGCGAAAATTCTGCCAACTCTGTGTATGTTGTAACATCTGCGAGCACGTTTCGGTTTCCGAAAAAATGTTTACTTTTTTCATAAGTAATATTTATCAATCATTTAATTAAGTTGCTATAATAATGGCCAATACTGTGCAAAAAATACAAGCATAACATTGATTAGTAGACTGCGGATCGACAATTCCCGCTATCGACTGCGAATTACAGGGCGTCGGCGTGTTGCAGGCATTTAGCGACATGCATATGCGTTAGGAGATAAAATATTTCTATTAATCAGTACTACTTGTTTTCATTTGTCCCGTGTTCGGGAATCAAATGTTAATTTTCACTCTACATCGTACCCTAAAATGTAGGGCTTTCGCAAATTCGGGGTTGACCGTACCACCTAAAAAGGGTAAGATGAGAGATCAGTCTCACCGTCGGCGTTGGTCCTGCGTGTAGGTGGCCTTCGTCAAAGACGTTTATTTGCCTATTTTATCCTATTTTTTCCTCTATTACGCTGGAATTTTCGTCCTTGTCGCTCGCGAAAACTTCTTTTAGAACGGAAATCGCCTCGCCAGTCAGCTTTTATTGTATTAAATACCAGCATTAATCAAAGGTCAATGTTGGTACAAAATTGTTTAAAAACAGGATTGAACATATCAAAGAACAATTACTATTAAGTCAAATTTACCAATGCAATTGCGATATTTAACGCCTGGGGATTCCTGTTCTAATTTCGAATCTCTTTTCAAAAGCAACTAATTGCTGGTGTAATTCCTGAAGTATCTGCTACAATTGTCGATAGTTTGATGGAAGAATTATTTTATAACAAAGCCACTTGTTACGACAAATACACATATATGAATAGGAGAATTTCCAACACAAAGTTGAAAATAAAAATAAAATAGTAGTTCAACAAATGTAAAAACATAAAGGAAATTCTAACAGTATGTTAACGAATAACTAGTGTTACTGCAGTAACATGTCTCTATTATTATTTATATTTATCAATGGTATTCTATAATACAGGTTTTTTTTCATAGAATCTTATTAGCTGTATTATATATCTTTCACTCGATTTCTACATTTCTTCATGTTAAATTAAAGAAAGATTAAATAGGAAAGTAGTTGGATAGATAGAGCCTGAACGATTCTGCAATAAAACTTTAGTGAAACTACCAACTGAGCAACAATGCATAGGTACTGTACAGCAGAATCTGTATTCTAGCATCTCTTCAATGCCATAGGGGAAGGCGTCAATCCTCAGTCTACTCATGACATGTTATTGAAAAATGTTTGTAGTCTACAAACGTATTATATAACTTACCATGATTGAAATTGTTCTCTAGTCCATTCAAATTTATGATCTGCATGTCGAAATAATTTTGTGTCAGGAAACAAAATATTAAATTCATAGTTCGGGGTAGTGAAAATGGCAAGTAATGGTTTCATATATTGGAAGATATTATACTGCAAAGCCTCTAAAGTATCAGGATACAAATGTTCTATCCTAAAAGCAGAGAATTGAAATGGAGAATATTACCATTTCAATATATACTAACAATTCAATCGCTACAACTGCATCTGTTCCACGTAACCTGACATCTGGATGTGAAATATCTCCTGCTAACACCTTTACTTTCAACTGATTAGGTCTCCTTTTTAAATAATCTACAGTGAGGGGATGTACTTTAAATACATTCTCATTTAAAGTATCTTCGTCAATGTCCACACATAGAATTTCATTAATATTGTGCAAATGTTTCATGTACTTAAAAAAGTTTAATTCCGAACATCCAAAATCTGCTACCTTCTTAATTCGAGACTTCCAATTTTCGTTTATTAGAATTTGTTGCACCGTTACATACCGTTGTAGATAAAGTGGCGGATCAAATTTTAAATCGAGGTTATCAGTTCGTGTACAATTTCTGTGTATTCCGGTATCTTTAATCAATCGGCACTGTTGAAAATTTCGGATTAACCTGACGGTGTGATAGATCTTTAAGAAATGCTTCACCACGATATACAACGAGTGGAATATTATGATCATTTTTCATTTTAAACACTTCAAAATAAAATGAATGTTAGACTCCAAAACTTCAAATTGGGTAAATACGCAGGCATTCAACATAAACATCTTAAAATAACTATTTTGTACCTCAAATTACCCTAGATTTATTCAGCAGAATAACGTATTCTAGAGATATTTATATGGATTTACTGCTATGTTTCGCTATTACTCTTCAGATGGCACACGAGATTCAAAGTGAAGTATAATAATTGTGAGTACAGCAAATTAATATTGTTTGGTTTTCGATTTTTATTAGTATAGCGATTTCATTATTGTATTTTTACCTTTTTACGATCGGAGCTGGGATCGGATTTTGCACGCAATAAAATTGTTTTGGTACTTATATACCATAATCGGCAACTTCACGCATTCAAATCAGTGCGCGAAGTGTAGTTGGTACTTACTGATTGTAACAGAAGTAAAAATAAAGTTACTAAACAAAGTATATATGCTGCCAACAGAATGCTCTTTTGTTAAAAAAAAGAAAGACGAAATAGATGTTGCTTTGTAACTCACATAAAAACATCATGTTCTATTTTTTCATCGGAAAACGTTTTTTTCTTTTTAACAAAGAACTGGGAAAAATATTTTAATATAATATTCAATTTGTCAAATTTGATTTAAATAAATGCGGATTGACAAGTACTGCCAACTTAAAATTTTATAACTAATCTATACTTAATTTTTTTATTAAAAGTACCTCCCGAATTCGTAACCATAAAGGGGCTCGCCCTTTAATTCGCTCATTCCTGAAATGTCTTTTTACGCACTTGTTCGTAAATAATTATTTTATTCATTGATTCCTCCATCACTGGCAAATACTGTTGCCGCATGTGACCACAAAAACGTTTAAAAAGTCGCAAGTGGTGAAACCAATTAAATAGTGGTGATGTGGTGAATTTTTAAAAGAAGTGGTGAATTTTTAATTTTAAAGCTGGTGATTAATCATGTGCAGTGGTGAATGGTGATACTTCAACATTGATAACGATACTGGTCAGTAATGGGCAAGGTCGGAGAAATGACTAAACTGTTGAGGCGACTAGATACCCTCGTGTTTATTCGTTTCATAACAAGGGGATTGTGTTGCTTGCTGGTCTCCTCGAGAATCGACAAAGCACGAGTCTCTCTGTTCGCGGTGAAAATTTAGTCACTTCCCTTATATTACCCAACACTAGCGAAACCCTCCCAAAATGATTGTTCGTACCTCATCACACTCTATATTCTAGGGCAGTGACGTGTCATCAAATCATGGCTCTCACGTCATTAGCATAGTATTAGGTTGGTGCCCGTGTAGGTAATTTTCTGTAATCCAATTCAAAGTGCAGTAACTCAAAATTTGACATTTGGCATTTATGATTTGACAATTTCATTGAAAAAAAGTCATATCACTTAATGCCTTGTACTTCCAGTTAATAATTACAATATAAAATTTAATATAATGATTGTACGCGCCATCCATTGTCGCCAACTACACAATAGTACATTTCCACAAGACCTTGAAGTGGGAATGATCGATAAAGAGGAACTCTTCGGAAAAAGGAAAAGGAAGCGGGAGAAAAAGGCGGGAAGAGAGTTAGTTAGGCAGGCAGTAAATAGATAGTTTGGAGAGGTTACTTATAGTTGGAAGAGAGAAAATATAAAATAATACAGTAAAATAGTTGTTTGGTTGCTATTTTTCTAACATGATGATGTTATTATCAATTTCTTCACAACCTCTTAATATATTCATTATCTCTGGTTATGAATACAGCTTCCATTCATTTACCAATACACGTATAGTGTAATGTTCAATACCGATCAATCGCTGGTGCATATTTAGCTATTAACCCCCATCGACTTCTTGATTATTCCATTGGGAATCCTTGGTTTGGAACAACATGGTTCCTGTCCAGGTAGGTCTGCTATAATGAATTTATCTTGCCCAGTTGGATGCTATCTATCCAGATTATAGCAAAACTTTTGACACAACAGTTCATCAGATTCTCATTAAGAAATTGGTGGGGCACTGTTAACCACAATCTTGTATATTCAACAGGTCACAATTTGTTCAGTTTGATGACTACCAGCAGCGGTGAGTAATAACGTACATAGGAGGGTGTGGGCAACGATTCGATTCCCTGATGTACTTTCCTTGGATATTGCGTACATTGCACCGGAAATAGACGAAGAAATTAAATTTTTGTTCGCGCCTTCCCGTTTATACCATCATCCACGGCTAGTGATGGTTACACATCTAAGATGGTAAATATCACACCGGGTCCTCCGCAAGGGTCTCATCTGGCACCATTACTTTTCAATCTATACATCTATTTGCTTCAAATATCTTATTTTTCTCAAATACGCTGACGATCTAAAGATATTTAAATTTATTTTATATTAATAATGAAATTGGAAAAAATGGGCTATTTCTTATAAATATCTTTAATTAGGCAGCGGCCGGTTTCGTGTAGTGATCACACATCATCAGACTTTCAAGAGACTGTACCTCTTGAATTTACCTTTGCGTGTTAATGAGGCAACTTCTTCTGCTTTTAAGTAAATAATATAGGTAACCTCGTACAACACGGTAGTTAGGTTCCTAAAGAACGTTGTGTTATACCCATTTGTGTTGTACGAATCAAAGAACTAATGCAAGAAACCAGGGTTAGGTTCCAAAATTTAAAAAAAACTAATTTACTTTTACAACTAAAAGAAATGTTTATTTTATTTATTAAAGCAATAATTAATAAAAAGTTTATACATATTATATAATGTCTTCTTCAATACTATTAATTATCAGGCGAGCGTGTTTTCTTCCAAATATCCTCTTCTGGCAGCATTTTTAGTTTCATTCTCTATTTTCTGTTAAAAGATATGTTATTTTAGTTTGTTTCCTTTTGCCTGAGAGATCCTTATAAATTTCGTTGTATAGAACCAAGCATTTGAGAAACTCTCTTTTAAATTCTATGGTTGTTTCAATGGAAGAATCTTCATTTAGAAAATATAATTCTAGTTATTCGGTAAAATCTAAGCCTTTATTTATGCTTCTTAGAGTAAAATGTTGAATTTTATTATTTTCATTCAACAAACTTGCTACATCAATCTCTTCTTCCACCAGTAATTCTTGAATATCATCGACATTCATGTCATCGAGACCTTCTCCTCCTAGAGACTTAGCAAGTTCTACTATTGCATCCATTATGTTTTCTGCTGCATAAATTAAATTATTACTTTGCAAGCATTCAACGTTGACGCTTTCAATTCTTTGATGTATGAAGTTAATATAGTCCAAAATTGTAAAACGTTTTCATGACGTTTAAAAAATTGTAGATGTTTAAAGCTTTATGTTTAATAACATTGGTGTTCAGTGGGATCCGTTTTTTTTGAGTAGTCGTCAATTCAAATAGTCCTTTCCATTTTTTCAGGAATTGGTGCTCTGGAACTATCTGTCATATTTGCCATTCTGTTGACAAACATATTTCATTGTAATTTGAGAATATTTAAAATCCTAAATATCCAGCACTTAGGTTTTCTTCATTTTCATTGTAGTTACTTATGCTACAACGCTCATGTGTGCGATCCAATACTTGTAGAAAAATGTAGAAATAAAATAAAACGTAATAATAATAAGACATGCTATTGCTTTAATGAAACTTTTCTAAAATCTAAAATTATCTTTTAGAAAACAATGCTTTTGGAAAAAATTCTCCTCGAAAGAGCAATTTAATATTGAGCGATGGTACCTAGAAATTCATAAAATTCATGTAAATGGGAACTTGAAAATAACTGAAGCTTGCTTTAACTTTTGCTAGTTTTCATCCTAAAGATCGATCCTCGATCCTCGTTTGCAAAACAGTAAAGATGTATGAAATAAGTTTGAATAATCAAATAGACTTTTAAAATAATAATTATTTTCCACCAACAAAGAGAAGTACGTTTTTAACTAATTTATTTAAATTAATAATATACAATAATAGTATAAAAGAAATAGAAAACTAATGACAAACATTTTAAGGTGGGTATGCATGGGCGTAGCTAGAGGGGGCAGGGAGGGTCCATCGTCCCCAGTAAATCTCAGAAATAATTTCGCTTTGGTTTTTTAGTTTTTTTAATCCGCGGCGAAGCGATCAATTGGTCCCTCCTTGACTAAAATTTAGCTACGCCCATGTGGGTATGATTGGGTATGAGACTGTAATTCTTATACAATTATTGTATCTTTAGCTTCCGATGAAGGTTACTATGTCATGTTGACCACATCGTAACTTGGATAATGATACCAGATAAACCAATCTTGTTTTATTCATACCATTTAATGTAGGGAAATCTCGTACTGTATGCCTAAACATTTGTTTAGAAAGAACATTCCACCCGAATATGTATAATATTGAATTCAATGGGCGAAGAGAACTGAACAGTTATTTTTCTAAACAATGACCTTGGCGCTAATATCCGAACATGTAACCAATAAACATTATCTGTGACTAAATTGTTTAAATACTGTATATTTTAAATCGTTAATGCTAGATACGCGCGAATAGTTTCACGATATGTTTCTGTACGGTAAATTCCTAATTATTGCGAGTGGCATTTTAATTTTCTGTGTAGTGATTGAAGGACGTCGGGCTCGTCGTAATACAGACACTTTATATTTAGTCCATATTGTAAGTACACCTTCAGATATCGTAAAATATATTTTCTGTGTAAAACAAGCGATTTATCTCTAAAACGATTACAATATGTAGTTAATTACTATATGCAATAATTATACACTGTTATGAAATGTTATGATACGAATTATAATTTTCGTAATTTCTTTTAGTTATTTAGACATGGAGAAAGGACACCCCAACGTTCTTATCCGAAAGATATTTACGGAAATGAAACATATCCCCCATATGGATTTGGCGAATTAACAAATGTAAGTTGCATGTATACAGTCTGTTCAGTGAGGAGTGCACCTGATGCTCCTTTTTCAAATTCGCTTGAGATACGTTCCCATTTGTCGTTTAAGTTTGATATATTAAATCCGTTGGCAAATTAATCTTTACAGATAAAATTTTTTATCGTTGTTTGATATGAAAATAATTAATTTGCTCTCATTATTTCGAACTTAATTTAGACACATTTATAAAAACACAATAACATTTGCAGTTGGTAAGGAAAGTTATCACTAATTGGTTTGTTCCAACAGAGAAACGATCTTGGAATTAATTCGATGGCCAATTTTCTTTGCTCCACACGGTTTTGTACTAATTCCAATTCTTCTATTTAAAAAAATTGCTAGAGAATTTGTGCCCCTGGAGATTTATACAAAATTCTCAAACATTAAAAGTTTTCCTTTCTTTCTTGAGATACTGCACTGATCTATTTCTCGTTGAACAGGCTATACAAATTCTATATTAACATATTCCGCCGTACCTTGTGGTTCAAATTTTATAATGTTGAAGTAAAAACGCCATGTTGCTAATTTTGGTTTAACATTTTGATAATTTACGTACAAAATCGATAAATCAAAAAAGTAGGCATACAAATAAAGCAGAAATAATTCAACGAAATATATACATTCCACAAACATTTACACACAGAAATATTTATTGACCAGAACCAATAAATTATACTACCACGCTGTATATTAGAAGAAACACATAATGGTTAAAATTTATTTATTTATAGATGTTTTAACTTTAAAAGCTTGAGTAGATTGTTTTCTTTTCTGCAAAATTAAAATTTAATTAGCAAAATTTAATGATATAAAATGGGCGTATAAAAGTGGCGTATGCAGTTGTGTCGACGCTTTGACAAATGATTGGAAGTAGCCTTGGTAAGCGTTTGCGTTACACTAAAATAGTTTGTCTATCAAATTCTAAATGTTTATAGTCGGTATCAATCCTCAGTTGCATGAATATGAATTGGCAATTTACAAAATTTGTTTTGCCTGCTTTTTTGAAAACCGTCAGGACTTCTTGCGATTCCACTGTATTGCCTCACACTTCCAAACAAGCTTCCCACGCAAGCCTGAATTAGTATTCTAATGTAGAGAACAGGTTTATCAAGACACTTTCAAAAAATAAGCGCCTGCTATAATAAATACAAGCTCGCGATTTCAGTATTGCGCGAGCTTGTACATAAATGAAAGTCACTGATAATGTGTTTTGTGATGAATAGAACACCTTCTATACCTTCGCTTTTGCAATTTATTTGTACGATGATGGTGTTGGTGATTCCATTAACATTTATGGCGGATGAATTCGGATTTGTCAAAAAATTGCACTTTTAGTGATAACCGAAGCTGTTAATTTGCTTTAGCTAACTTTAACAATTTTCTATTGTAAATACTATTAGCGTGCCTTAAAAACGACAGTAATAATGTTCATTGCCAAGCTTAAGTTACATTACAAAAAGGTGTAAGCATATTTTTGGGAAACGTTGTTAATAAAAGATTATTAAAATATCCCCGTACAAATTAGAAAAGCGAAAACTTGTGAACGCCTAAATGTTGTTATTTTCTTTATTAGAATCACCAACAGTTTCCGAGTGCCCTTTCACTCTTCGTCATGTACGATTATCGAAATTTGATGTGTCTTGTCACCCTTACTGAAATTCATTTTTCATGTACACACATAGTCACTACTCGCATTTGTTATTTCGTTAGCTACGAAGCAGATAGGGACAGCACACTTTGTAATAATTTAACATCATTAAAGCAATCGTTGAATTAAAAGTAGTATTAGAAGTGGGCGAATGGAAGACTAAACCTCACAAAAATCTTTAAATGAACGACTGCTTTTGTACGTTTTTATACGTACGTCTTCAGGCCAGATATTTTAGATTGAAATATAAGAAATTACAAGCAGATCGATATTGTACATGTCAAAAGGCCAAACCGAATGGCAGACGAAGTTAAAACTTATATAAAGTAGGACAACACAGCATGTTAACATTGCTGAGACAATGTCTTTAACGTATTGCGTCGTTTAATTTCACATTAGTTTTAATTTATTTTATTTCTACAACTTCGTCTGTTATTTGTTTTGATTTTCTGACATGTGTAATATCAAGTTTATCTGTATTGTCTGGCAAGAAACACGTAGATGGGGGGAGTTACATCGTGTCTGGAAAGCAAAATGGGTAAAAGGTGTAAGGTGATAAAAAGTTAATAAAAACCCAAAATAAACTCTTAACAAATCGGTAAAGTAACGTTAAAATAATTATAAACTCTTAATAAACTTAATAATAAACCGAAAATAGACTCTAAAAGCAATAACAAACTCTTAGCAAACTAACAATAAAATAAAAATAATTTCTCTCATAAAGCTTTAAAGCTATTATCACTTCATAAAATAACACTGAACCTTCGCGTAGCACAAGTGGTTCATTGGTACTGTGATTCTACATGTACACAGTTTAAGCTAACGTTTTTCGACTGGTAACGTACGCTCGGCAGCCAAGTCTCTGATACCTACCGCCCTAACCACCATATTAAATTTACGAGGACAACAGTCACTGCAATGATATTAGTGCGTGGAGCTAGATTTCCTCGCTAAATGCATTATGCATCTAGCAATATTATGCATTATACAATTCCTCCTAGTTTTCGAGATATTGTAATTTTTATGATTTCTTTGAAAATCTTCTCCCTATTATGAACGGTTCTTAAAACACAAAACACAATACAATATTTCCATTTCCTCCAATACATTAAGTGTTCCTGCTTATAATAGGGAGAGGATTTTCAAAGAAATCATAAAAATTACAATATCTCGAACACTGGCAGAAATTGTATAAAATAACGTTTAAGCATGATATTAATTCATAATGAACAGTATTTATTTTATTAGAAGTAATAGCTTACCCTCCACTGTATTACTATGAACTTACAGAGTTATCAATTTTAGTCTTAAAATAGTATTTCTTGACGATATTTGTCTGGGATTGTTTCTTAAAGAATAGGAAAAGAAAACGAAGTTAAGAGAGTGAATAGTAATAATAGGGAAGGTTTCTATAGGCCAACCGTAGAAGCTTTAGTAACTTAAATCGTTAAGTCAATAATTCATTCCGTGTTTAAGATTAATAGGTAGTCCAATTATGTATCAATAATAGATTTTTGAAACTACAAACTCATTAAAAATACATTTTAATAATCAGGTAAGGGTTTTCATGAGCTTAAATAAAAGGCAACATGAGACTTTTTTTTTCTAAATCATATCTAATACTTAATCAATTCATCTCGAGTAACATTTTTATAATTGGGTAACGTAGTACTCCGTTACTTCAGAAAAAACTTCATTCCAGCAGTTAGGTGATTGGTGTATAATTTACTTTATCATACTTTCAGAAAGGAAAACTTAGAATGTATGATATTGGTACATCCCTTCGAAAACGATATGGCAAGTTCTTCGGTAATATTTACAATCACTCAAAAATCGAGGCAAGATCTTCCGCCTTCGCAAGAACGCGAATGTCTTGCGAATTGGTCATGGCGAGCATGTTTCAACCAACAGAATTCGAGGAATGGAATCCGGAACTAAAGTGGCAACCTACTCTATGCGATTACGTACCAGCAGAGGAAGATTATGTAACCTAAATGCTTCCTCCTATATTTTTATTCGAAAATAGCTATTTTGCAGGTGTTACTGTCAGAAAGAAATTGCAATGTGCTTCCTCTTAAAAGAGCTGAAATAGAGAAAGATAGGATAATCGGTGTTTTCGCGAACTATAAGGAATTCTTTGAGTATTTAAGTAATCATAGTGGAATGGAAATAACTACACCTGCAGATGTGACTCCATTGTATGATATATTACGATGTCAAGTAAGAAAATCTCTTTTCTATGATTGGCGCTTTTTTAAATCATGCGTTCTAATTTTTCAGAACGAAATGGGAATGCGCCTACCTAATTGGACACATAGTGTTTTCCCTGATCCCATGGCTAACTTATCTATTTTAGATTGGGATTACTTCGTTAAAACAAACGATCTTAAAAGACTTGCAGGCGGTAACCACAAAAATAACTACCTACGTTAGCCATAATGCATAATATACTTTATTTGTGCAGGTATATTATTGAAAACAATAGTAGATAGGACAAATGAAAAGATACTCCATAATCCGGAATACGAAGATAAAAAAGTTTACATCTACTCCGGTCACGATTCTAATATCGCTCCCATTTTATCAATTTTGAATATTTACGATAGTAAAATAATGCCATATGGAGAGACCATTATGATAGAAGTACATCGCATCAATAAGAAGTTTATTATTAAAGTACGGTTGATGGTAATTTTTTTCAGCAGGTTCCTTATTTTTTTGCTCTCGACAGGTGTACTTGCAGGATAGCGATACATGGAGTCCAAGGTATATGCCATTACCGGATTGCACAAAGAATTGTACTTTGTATAAGTTTATAAAGTCTTATGAAAAGTTTTTTGGTACCAAGGAAATGTGTTTACATTAATAACTGTTTAATGCATATCATCAAAACGCAATTTTATTTGAAATTATATATGAAGCAAGAATGAAGTTTATGTGGTTATGAATTGGAATGTATTATAATTAATTATATATAATTTTCGCACACATACATCTCATACACTACATAATTTTCTATATACACTGCCAATTATTTAAAGGGTAACATTTAGAATAACATTTATAATAATGCTTTCATGAAAAAAATGCTGAAACTTGTAAATTTTTGTTTTAAAAGGGACATTTTTCACACATAATTGAGATTTGATATTTTATCCTCGTCCTTTCAATAAATGGTCAGAAAATTTTGAAAGGGAAGCTATACAATGTTAATTTCTTGTCGAAAAATGTTCATCTTAAAGGAAAAATGTGATATGTGTTATCTTTAGGTCGCATTCACGTTTAAATAAGCCACACGTAGTAGATACCAGAAAATGTATTAAATAGAACTGCAATAAAGGACACGATGATTGGATACTTGTTATTTTATACTCCACTAATCACTTTAATATAATTTTCTGCTTACCTCGTTTGTTTCAGATCTGCCAACACATGCCTCATCATTTTTCTATGAATACGTTTACATCGTGAGTTATAACTACCGTAGTTACTAATCGGGTTTAAGCAACTCGTTACATCGTAAAATATTTGATAGGAGTTGGTAGGTTCTTTTTGTGTTGTTTTTCCTTCTATCTGTAATTTCAAAAAAAAAAATGGACTGAACCACTGACACGTATTCCGTTAAAGCGGTTAGTTGTACAATGTAACTCGTGTGGTAAATTCAGGTTCCAGTAAAAAAATAATAATAATACATGCTCGTCACTTACAAACCAAACATGAAAGAAGGGTATTAAAGATAGTGCTGGCTCTTGACAACTGGTATTACCCACAAAAATATAAAATGATTCACTTTCACATTAATAGATGCACCGCAAAATATTGATTCATCGTTTTGTACACTTTTCCAAGCGTTTCTCTAGGTTTTTTAAGCCCTCAAAAAAGTAGAACTTTGGAAGGTCTTCAAAATAGGCATCTCTTTGGGCGCTGACTTCCTCGTCCGACATGAACCGTTGTCTGCTGAGCTATTTTTTCAAATTTGGAAATAAAAAGAAGTCACTGGGAGGCCAAAACCGATAAATTCGGTGAATGCTGTACTAATTCGAATTTTAATTCCATAATTCTTTTTTTTCCTCAATTTCTTCGCTCAACCGGTCCAATAACGACGCATAATACTTTTCAGTTATTATTTGTCCTTTTTTCCAAGTAATCAGTGTAGATGATGTATCCCGAAAAACCGAGGCCATCATCTTGCCGGCCGATTTCACCGTCTTCGCCTTCTTCGGAGCCTGTTCGCCTTCAAAAATCCACTATTTTGACTGGCACTTTGTCTCCGCTTTAGTAGTGTATCCATGTTTCGTCCATAGTTATGTATCGACGGAGATACTCGTCGGGATTGCGACGGAAAAGCCTCAAAACACTCACAGAGTCAACCACACGATTGCCAAGATTTTTTTCGCTCCCAATTTTTCGTACAAAATTAAAAATACTGTACTGAAAATACTGTGTACTAATGCCTGAGGCCTCAACTATTTCGCGCACATTAATTCGCTGATTATTTAAAACCATATCGTGGATTTTGTCAATCATTTCGGGGGTAGTCACTTCCACTGGATGTCCAGAACGATGTTCATCTTTTGTGGATGTACGGCCACATTTACTTATTGTAAACACAGTTGCTAACACAGGAGCAAATATGAAATGAACTTCATCCTACTTAGCTTTGATCTCTTTTGGTGTTAAGCCTTTTAAACATAATATACATCCAATATGAATTTGATTTTGGTTGAAATATGGTATCTTTGATTGTATGGCTGATTTATAGAACATTGGCGAGGCTAAATAGGCTTTTCAAATTTTTATTATGGAGGTAGTAAGTTAATATCACTTGGAAAAAGTAGTCTCCATTTGTTACTAATAATTAGAAGCCAAATACTTAATTCTTAATTTAAAAACCTCACGTTTTCGAGAGATTCTGGGCGTATGGATACAAAAAATCGTATCACAAATGTCGTTTATCAAGCAATTCTGACGTTACGATTTGACATTTTCTAGTTTTGTAGTACCCTACGGTGTTTTTTATGTGCTTTCTAAAATACAAAAATTTAAATATTATGTAAATGCCTCTTCGCAATGTCGGTAAGGTGCTCGGTCCATAACAGTTAAAATATAACAATTATCAAATTTGTTTCAGAATCATGGAAATTAATTCTTCTGCACATAGTATGTGAGCATCAAGAATTCGTTTTTTAAGAAAATAATTTAGCTTTTTAGGCATGGTCATAGAACTCCGACTACCGGTTGGGCTTACCGAGGCGATCCCCACAAAGAAGGTGCTTATCCACCATACGGAGCTGGGCAACTAACCAAAGTATGTCGAACAAAAAGAACCATGTGAATATTTTCCCGCTGTACGTTTATATTTTGTAGGAGGGCAAAATCGCTTCCTATTCACTTGGTCAATACATAAAACGCGATTATGGTAACTTCATAGGAGACGTCTACAGACCAGGACTTGTGAAACCGATAAGTACGGAGAATGATAGGGCACAAACAACGTTGCAACTGTTTTTAGCAGCATTATTTCCTCCGGCCGGCGAGCTAATATGGAATGAGAATCTCTTATGGCAACCGATACCCTATAAATATCACTCTCGCACCAATGACAAGGTATATTCAAAGGCAACATTAACATTTCGCAGCCCTTGAATGTATTACTAGAAGAATATTTTAGATATTAAATTCATGTCTCCAAAACGAAGATTTCCAAACTTCATTCATTGAACATCAACATGAAATAGGTATTTTCGAAAAGTATAAGGAGATTTTTGGTCTATTGTCCGAAAAATTGGGATTTAGAATAACTAATTTGGAAGTTGCATGGAGTTTCTATCTGAAATTAATAACACAAGTACTTTTATTTTCTTTAAATTTCACAAAAAAAAAACATTAAAGATAATTTAATTTAGAGAGAATACGGTTTGGAATTGCCAGAATGGACGAAGCCCATATTTCCACAACCGTTAGAAGACTTAGCTATAGAATATTACACATCCCAGATGATGGTTCGTAAATTAAGAACGATTGCGATGAGTAAGTTTTAAAATAAAACTGAATATATTGACCAACAAAAAGATGCGAACAATTACAAACTCGATAAATTTAGTATGGGTACTCATAGCATATGGTCCTAGAGCAAATAAAAAATATAATTCATGTAGAAAATGTGATTCTATTGTAAGAAATCGTAACATCTTTCCCTCCAGAACTGATAATTTTTGTGTAATGGTAACAAAATGTTATAAGATCTAAGTTGAATTCGTTTCCATTTTCATTCATTGAAGCAATGAGAATTTCAAGTTGAGTTTAAAAACGGCGAATCTTTTTGTCCGTCAATGTTTCAAGCAATATTCCTTAATTAAACATCCAACTTCTAGCCGGTCTATTCACAAAAATAGTCCTGGATACCAGAAATAAGCTCGACAGCGATGGTAGACATTGCCCTATCAAATTGCACGTGTATTCTGCTCACGAATTAAATATTGCGCAAATGTTGATTAGTACGAACTCTTTCTCTCCTCCACATATGCCGAAATATTGCGCTTGTATCATTTTTGAAATTTTTAAGTATGAAGGTGAAATATATATAAGGGTAAAGATTCTGAGCGATTTTTAATATTAACCATACAAACTGAATTTTTGTAATATTTGTTTTCAGGCGCTGTACAAACCTGATGCCTATGAGAAAGTGAAATATCTTCCATTATGGGGCGAAAATCCTTGTCGATTCAATGACTTTGTGAAAATATTTCATGACTTAAATTTCAAATAGAAAATAAATACAAAAAATTCTTTATTTAACTTGGGTTTGGAAAGATGTGGTCATCAGTGCACCCATGTAAATCCTTTTTTGATGTTTTGTTTCAAACACGTTGCTAATCAAAATTTAACAGCAAAATGTGCTATGCTGTATATGTTTCAACGAATTGTCAGATTTTAAAAGACATGCAAAAAGATTTAAGTCGAACCTGAATTTTACTTTTCACTTCGCAGTCAAACTTGAATAATTTATGCTACACTTCAAATGCACTAGTCGGAGCCGCTGGGTCCGAAAAAGATGCTCGAATAACTTGGTAAATCGGATCGAGAAATTTTAAAACGCAACTTTATTTTATCCTTTAGACTTTATCCTAGACTTTAAAGGACGCATTTTGTGTTGATAAACTGTGTTTATGTTTTCTTCAACTTTTTCTTTGTGACAATTCTTCTTTTTATAATTATTATCAAGTTAAAAAAAATATGCCTACCAGATATAAAAGAGCAATTTCTAAAGAAAGGAGATACAATAAACAGCATTAATAACAGGAGGATTTCCATATTAGATATAGTGTATAAGGTCCTAGCGACTGCAATTAGGAGAAAATTGGATCGGAGGTCCGAAAAACTAATAGGACAATATCAAACAGAGTTCGGAAAAGGAAGGGGGACAAATGATTAGATATTCACTATACAGAAAATCTTAACATCATCTTCTGAATATAAAATACCAGCAGTGGTACTGTTTCTGGATTTTAAGAACGTCTATGATTCTGTTCTCTGAACCAATTTAATGAAAGCAAGAAGTAATTCGACAAAACTAATGAATCTTGCAAAGATGACCCCAAAGAAAAGTGCCAGCAGTATACAAATCAGGGGAGAAAATTCAGAAAGTTTTGAAGTGATATTAGCATATACCTTTGAACGGTGCTGTATGCGCTCGTACAGTGTGATAACATGCATATATTTCCGCCGGTCATAAAATAATTAGGTTGTGGTGTTTAATGAAATCAAAAAAAAATATATTGCGTTAATTAATCAATTAAACTACATACATCATAAAAGCGTCACAAATAACAAAGCCATTAAAAAGATATATAAATCAATTATCACAACAATGATTACTGATTTCGCTTGCTTACATTCACAGCACTCCATATATATATATTAGGCATGTATTTCATTGACACAGCGATTTATCTTGTGTTTGCAATTTCTTTTTATTATGGTTTGACTGAGGACGTCTGCAACTTCGTTATCAAAGTTTCAGAATGACAGAAATAAACAAATTTATCAGTAAATCTTTTTTGCGATTTGAATATAATGCATTTCACTTTCTAAACACCGCCTATTTTGAAGTAAGAGATTTTTGGTAAAAATTATTATTTTAGCGTTTTCGAATTCTAAAAGTTCGTTGATGATATATTCCAGAAACCTACAATGTGATTAGTTCCATCTATCAGCGATTAATTACGCCAAAACTCGTGTGTTACAGATTCTTAATGAATTAAGGTAGTAGTCTGCTGCCACTGCTTTTACGTATGATTTTCACTACAAAAAGTGACTCTGGCTTCACCGATTTCATTTCATTTCAATTAATTTAAGGTTTTCTATTAACTGTTTGCCTTGATAACAACTAAACCTTGATTCGATTAGAAATTTATTAAATAACTTTAAATGCTCGAAAAGTACTTTTTCGTGTTTGTAATACTATTTTTCGCTATTTGCCCATTTGTTTTAAGTAGGAATCACAGCAAAACGAACTGTTAACTGTTATATACGCGCTTGCAACGAGTGAATCAATCGTATTGTGGTTTTTTTCATATTTTGTTAATAAGAAGCAATGTTTAAAATATCTTTTTTCTAGGTAATGCATCAAATTATATTAGTATTCAATAGATAATTACAGAAACGAAAGAGGTTCCTAAGTATTGCCAAAATCTAAACATCACTATACAAACTAATCCCAAATCCAACAGTTAAAAAAATGTATTGCTTTCATTTTGCATTTTTCGTTTACTTATTGTTTCGCTTGTTTAAAATTAGTTTTCTGTTAAGCTAGACGTTAAAATTGGGTAAAAGGTAGGGAGAGAGAGCAGCTGAACATCGCAACGCCTTTAAGCCAGATATGCTCAATTAAGCTCCCCACTCTGCTGGACACACTGACCCGCAGTACTCAATTAGTTGCATATGCATTCAAGTGGACGATCGCCCATTTAGTTGTACAGGATCTGGCTGGCGCCTTACTGGCGTACTGCTGGCTTAAAATTCGGCCATAAGATCGACAATGGGACTTCATAAATTTCTTAAGCGTATATTCCGAATTTGTTAAATAACTAACGCTAAAATTATGTACATTTTCAGTTTCTTTTTAATGAAATTATGCACAGTGTGCCGTTATGAAAAATTGGCTACGTCAATAATTAAAAAATAATAATGAAATTTTTCAAATGCGTTGTCGAATAGCCTAAAAATATTTTAAAAACTTAGTAAACTTAATAAAACTTAGTTAAGTAAACAATCGGTGTTTCCGACATATATACCTAACAATTTATGTATATCTGCTGCGATAGCTGATCTAGGTCATTAACATGTCGTAAATAGTTCTACATTGAATATTGAAGCCTTCGCTTTTTCCATGACGTATGAGGCACTGATCCAATAATGTAACGAAGCAATTCAAAGAATTGCTAATTTATAATTCTATTTGATTACATCACTTTATCAGGTTGAAGTGATTTTAGATATGAGTATTGTTTAATCGATGTGGTAATAATCTTTGTGTTGCAATGAAATATCTAAATAGTGAAGAATATGTAGAAAAGAGAACTAGTTGCCAAATATCAACCTTATTTTAGCTCACCTAGTAAATACATGCGTAGTTTGTTTATTTACATTTAGAATTATTCCAAACGTTTAGGTATTTAGGTGCGATGGAAAGTTATACAAGCAGTATTAGAAAAGGACCACCTTTTTCGTAATTTCTATAGGAAGGCAAAAGAACCATGTACACAGCGGACAAAGTGATCAGAAAAAGATACAACGAAATCCTCGGGGAAATATACACCCCAAATATTATTAGATACCAGAAGTAATTTTGGCAGATATCGTAGTTTTTTCCAATTTGTTTTACTATCACAATTTCCACCTAAAGACGAATTAATTTGGTATAAAGTTTTCAAATGGCAACCTATTGCTTAGAATTCTTTACAAAGGAAGAAAGATAATGTCAGAACTGAATATAGAATTTCCTGAAAATGAGTTTCCTTATGAACGATTATGTAGAGGTCTATAATAAATACTTTGTCAGAGAAGGGTTGAAAGAAATAAGGCCATTGGCATCGTGTATTGTATACCGAAACATGTGCAAGCCGCATGTAAGTATTGAAGTGTCAATTCGTACATAACTCCATAGAATTCTTGCAAGAAACATGTAGAATATACAGTAGGTATTCAATAAACAATACAAAAACAAATCATAAGTACAAAAATTCTTTTAAAACTAAGAAATTAAAATTAAAAGTGTCATTATTTTATATGGAGGTCTCTAATACGAAGGGTTAAACAAAGTCTGGGTTGATTTGAGCATTCAAGGCAGTATTTTACATTATCTTTTCTTGTTTGTTTCAGTTGTATAGGTTCATTGATTTGAATTCATGAATATGACTTGAAGAATATGCAGACCCTGTTTCTTATTCCAACGGAGATTTTTTTGCTCGCATGGATAATAACTATTCATTGAACCACTTTGATCGACACCTCCCGTAAACGTATTATACTGCAATACAAGTCCGGGCATTTTTATTTTATTTCCTGTTCTTCTGTTACGGTCCAACACATTACTATTGAATTTTGAGAAATTACCGATAACACCACGACGATCCCGTTTGTTGCAGCGCTATAAGCGAGATAAGTAGGAGACATAGCGTCAATTAATAATTGTAGACGAAACTTGGATACACCGGTACACACCTGAAACCAAGGCATAGTCGAAACAGTGGATTGCGCAGAAAGAATCGGCCCCGAAAAAAGCGAAAACTTGCCCGGAAAAGTCCTATAGTTCTGTTAATGGAGAGAAAAGAAAAAAAACAATAAGCCATTATTGTTAGGCTACGTATCATTACTTGACAAGCTAAAAGTATAAAATGTGGAAAAATTGCATTAATTTTTTTTAATGCAATTTTTCCAAGATCATTTTCAGATTCTAGCGGTCACCATGTTAAAAATTCGCGACTTAGGGTTCAAATTGACTGATTCACTGTGTTCACCAGATCTGGTCCCAAGCAAGATTTTTCTGTTTCTTAGTCTCAAAGTTTCGCACAGAGGTCAAAGATTTTCATCGAGTGAGGAGACTGTCACATTCGTAAACATTTATTTTGCAGAAAAAAAGGAACAATTGCATATATAGTTGTAGAGGTTGAAGGTTAACAAAACCAAATTTTAACATTCTACTACGAACAAAAATATATGACATGCAGGGTGCTAAAAAGTTTTAGGGTTGTAATATCAAAATATATCAAAATTTCAAATATTTTCAAATGGTGACGCTACATTTTCTTTATCCCAGCAAACTGTTGACGATAAAATACAGCGACATTTATTTTCGAGTCGATTTTTTTTAAGTGTGGTAACGGCCCAACAGCGTGTATAAGCTTTTTGAAGCTTTTCATAACATCAGGAACCTTTTAGTGTGTAAGTTGTGTGTGTAAAGTGTTCCATGGCCTTATTACTGTCACCCCCTACCGTAATGGGGTGAAGCGCAGTTAATTGTACCCCAACTGCGAATGTTGACTCGGGAATGTACCGGACCCACTAAGAAAATTTGTTTACCCTAGTGGTACTCGAACACACAACGCTTAACGCTGCCCAGTCAAGCACAGGCCGTTACCACTGGGTCAACGAGCCGTTAAACAGTTTCGGTTTCACCGAAACATGAAGAATTTTTTAGAGCAATTGTCAAATGTTTTTGTTTGTTTTTCATCCATTTTTCTACTAACTAAATTATTCTACTAAACATGGCAAAAATAGATTTTAGTAATGATATAACATAATAAAGAGGTTATCGTATGATGTAATTACAAGCTTCGCAAAACTCCTAGATTCGAAATAAATTCCTCAAGATCCAAGAAAACGTATATATTGTATTGAACCTAACTGACCACTTGAGACATATGTCAGTATAAATCTTTCTAAACGTTCCATGGTAACTCTGTGTGAGTTGCTAATAATCATAGATTGTAATAAGAGGTCTTAACTCACAAAATTCTATATTTAATCTACACAATGCTACGATTTCGTACGATACGCACATCCTCAGGCAAGAATTTAGTAAAACATTTAGAAATTTGGTCAGAATATGATATTATATATTGGTTGCAAATTTCTAGAGAGGGGGCTACGCATAACACCTTCTCTGTTACGATAATTTTAACAAAAGTTTTAAATTATTGATTTAGTTAGCTTGTTTTCTGACCATTGGAAAAATTTGCAGCCAAAATTTAATTTCATATTCTGAGCAAATTTTTTAGTGTTTTACCTGAGGATCTGTTTATTGTACGAAATCCGTAGCATTGTGCAGATTAAGTATAGAAGTTTGTGAGTTAAGACTTGTTTTATTTCAACCCATGATAAATCTTTCTTGTTGATGATTGACTTCTAAAAAAGTCAAATTTAACTTTTAGAAAAGTTAAAGTTAAAAGAAATCTTAGCAGTATTTCGTTTCGTCGAAAAAAGATTTCAAAGATTCTCTCTATTTTCTAACTTTTCAACCTGCGTTGCTGGATGTCTTATTGGTGAAGTTAAGATGCAACGCATTAGTAGTTAAATTAGAAAATGTTTATAATTTCCGCCTTCAATTTCTTCATGCAATCACTATCTTATATTCTCGTTTATTGATTACATGGTATATTGATCTTTTCTTAAACTTCGTAGCTATCCATTTCTAATCTCCTGTAACATATTTTTTTCAATTATTGCTATAATGAAGGTAGCTAAGGTAATGTTGTGCACTTTCATTTCATAAAAATTGGTTAAGGTAATTAAAAATTCTTCTTTATTAGAAAAGTAAAACATTGATTATAATTACGCTTTTTTTAGGTAGAATTTGTATTTCTTATCTACAAATTTGCATAGATTGAGATACCAAAATGTTTTTTTCGCTTGTAAATAGATGCATAATTTTAAACAAGGTTACAAATAAATTAATTTGAAAACATCCAACACGTGTTGATGCTAAAAGCTCACAGACGGGAAAGTAAATAGTGCAATAAATCCAGATAAAATATGGCAAATATATATACATACAAATCAACGATTAGTAGATTTTACCTTAAATTTAATCAAATATTTCCTTGAATCTTAACGACTAAAATTGCTTAATTAAGAATAATGTAATTCTTTTCTTCTTATTTTATTTCGAGAGTGTTATTAAGTATGTTTGCTTCAGAAATTTCGTGCAGGTGCAGGTATAATCGTTTTTCTCGACTGAGTATTCACAATAGTTCGAAATTGGAATGCTTTCTCTCTCCATAGTGCACCTGTAATATTACAAAAAAGCTTTCAACGTGGTTTTCTTTAATTGCTCGTCTAGAAAGAAACCAACAGATCATTTTCAGGATACGTTGCAATATCAATTTTACATTTTCTTGACTATCATGTGCAGTTGCCTTATAAATATAATGGATGATATTGTCAGGCAACAGGGAACGTATATTAATATGAGCCAATTTCAAGTTCATTAGAAATTCAGGTATTTTAAGTAGGTATACTAATTAGTAATATTTTATTATTCACAAAAAAGAAAAGAAAAAAAAAAGGACTGTATGATATTGAGTAACAAACGTAAAATTAGTGGAGAAAATCGCAACTTACTGTGCTGAAAGCATCGCTCCACCATTTAATAAATCTAACTACTTTTAATTTTGGCAAGATAAATCAATGTAAATTGGTTAATCTAAAAAGCATAAATCCGTATCGAGCTTAAGTGAAAAATCTAAACTAAATTAGTATTTCAACGAAGAGAAAATATTGTGAGCGCAATATGAGTTCTATGTAAGTAGATCTAACAAAAAAGAATTACAGCTACAACACTAAGAGGATCATTGTAATAATCTGTAAGTTTTACTAGTTTTAAGCTAGACAAAATAAATCTAGGTAACAAGACTAATCTAAAAAGTATGTATCCGTAACAAACCCACGACGAAAAGACTAAAATAAATCAATATCTCAATCAAGACAAGGTACAATTAGCACTATATTACTTCTAAATTAGTACATTTAACGGAAAAAAATTGCAGCGTACAACACTGCAATAATTTTGAGTAGTTTTAATTTCAGCAGCAAGTAGGTCTGAGTAATAAAATTAATCTTAAAAAGATAAATCTGGGTAATAACAATAATCCAAAAAGTATATATCCTTATCAAACCCAGAAATATCGTAAGTTCTATGTGTGAAGTAAGAAGAGGGAAAGAAAAAAGAAAAAAATGTATATAACTTATCGGAGGAGCATCACTCTAACATTCAACGATTTGAAATAGTTTAACCTTGGCAGAGTAAATCTGAGGAACAAAGTTAATCCAAAAAGGATCAATTAATATGAAATCATGCGAGGAAACCAAAACTAAATTAATATTTCAGTTGAAATTATTATTGTTTATTGGTTTATTTATAAGTTAACATTTACACCATTCTATTTATTATGGTGTTTATCTATGTCCATCTTTTCACGATATCTACGTTTATTGCCGAACTTACAGCTAACAAATAAAGAAAAAATAAATCAACATTTCCACCCAAAGATCTTCTAATTTTGAAAGAAGGCTTTACCTGGCAACACATTGTTTATAAATGTTTGCCAAACAGAATAAGAAGATACAGTGAGAAGCAAGTGAAAGTTTTAACGCTATATCAACATGTTTTTTCCTTCACATCTGGATGAAAGAAATCTATGCAAGTCTAGCCACTACATTCTTGATTTAAAATATTCTGATGCTACTATGAAATCACCTCACGATTCGCTTATGTATAAGGTGGAAAATCGGAGGAAGAAGCCACCAGCACTAGTTTTAAAGTTAAAAATGCAATACAATATAACCTCCATTTCAAATGTAAGTAAATGGAATGCATGCATATTTAAATAATAAAAAAATTAAATAATTTAAGTGAATTATTGCAATATATTAATATAAATTACATATATGTATCGAGATCTCCTTGACATCTCAAAAATCAAAAATATGACAAAAAAATAACCAATTACGACAGTCCCCGTATTGCAGGTAAGTCTTCGACATAAACCATGTCGCAAGCTTATAAATAAAGGCGTTCTGTGCCATTAATCAAACGCGTTTCGACTTAACAACATGTTACAACTAAATCTTGGTGTTACATTAGTATGTTGCTTTGTTTTCGATTTAGTGCAAACGGAGTTGGTTTTAGTTCATCTTGTAAGTACATTTCCTAATCTTTCTAAAATCTTTTTTTACTTGTTTGTATTGCAGATATTTAGACATGGCGAAAAAACACCGGATAGCTTTGTAATGCTTCCAAGAGATCCACATAAAAACGATTCATTTTACCCTTACGGGCCAAGTAGACTAACTAATGTACTTATAAAGAGAATTAGTTATTAGAAAAATAAACATGAGAATAATAATTTCATTGTAGAAGGGAAAAAGTACTATGTACAGTTTAGGCGAAGCTATAAGGGAAAGATATGATAAATTCATTGGAGACATTTATACGCCAGATATATTGGATGCTTGGTCGAGCAGCTATGAAAGATGCCAGTCTTCTTTACAGGTCTTTTTAGCGGCATTGTTTCCACCTAAGGGTGCTTTAATTTGGAGAGAAAGTCTTATGTGGCAACCTATCACTTATAAATCTTTACTGAAGGACGAAGATAATGTATTAAATGATCGAAAATTTTACGTGCTATATTGATTTTTTCCCCTAATTCAGCTCTTTGTGTCTATCCTAATGAGTGATTACGAAAAATTATACAACGAATATTATTTGAAGGGAAATGGCGAGGCATTAGTTAAGGAAATAAGACCATTACTTTCTTACGCACAAAAGCACTATAATGTTACAATGAAAACGTTCCGAGATTTATTTATGTTGTATGTAGTTTTGAGCGGAAAAGTAAGTTTATAACTGTAGTAGAAGCTGCAATCCAAAACATTTTCCGTTTACAGCACGGATATGGGTTGGAATTACCAGAATGGTCTAAGAAGATATACCCGCAACCACTTTCCGATGTAGTGTTAAAGGAGTACTTTATACAAATGGGAACTAAAGAATTGTGCAGAAGAGTAATTGGTATACACACAGCGCATAATGATCCTATTTAGTTTAATAACTGTATTGTTACAGGCAGATTAATTAAAAAGATCTTGGAAGACACGGAGAATCATATCAAAGATAAATCGACTTATAAGCTTCACTTATATTCAGGACACGATTTCACTGTAACACATATTATGAAGTTCCTAGAAATAACGAGCAAGACCCTTCCAGATTGGGGAGCTTGTTTGGCGCTTGAACTTCATAAAGGAAACAAAACATATTTTCTGGAGGTAAGCAATGGCAAGTAATATAGAAGAATACACCCTTATTTCCCACATAACACATTTAGCTTGATTTTTGTATCGAAAATTCAGGTAATTGCAGAAAATAGTGTGCTTATTAAGCAATAATTCTTACTAGAATATTGGAGTATTAGTATTTACTTTAAATATTACGATAATTTACAAAATGTTGCTATAATTCTTCATTCTTGAGTAAAATAATACGCGTGAATATATTGTTTTGATGAATTTTCTTATTTACTATTATACCGATTCAAACAATTGTAGGGAAGCATTATTATATCTTTACTGCATTTCTGGATAAGATTTTATAAAAATGTGCGAAGTAGAATGAAAAAATTCGAGAATAGAATTGCAATGTGCCTTTACCGTGGTATATTGAACGAATCATCACCTACAAAGCTTAGGATTTATTTTTCTATCTTCAGATAAATAATTGAAAATGAGTGAATTTATAAGTACAGACGATTTCATTTCTTTGGCCAGGCATTCAGTGCATCGTCATTACTGTAGCATTCTTAAATGCATTAACTAAATGTTCCCTGCCTTATGATTGGACTCAGAATCAGATAGTACTTTTTACTCAAGAAACATCTGTTTAGATGGTCACAAATTTTCTTCTGTAATGGCTCTGATAGCGCAACGCCTAGCTCGCTTAGTTATCAGTATCGGGCTTCCGAGTTCGAATCTCGCGCTCCCAACTCTCTCGGGGCTTTTCTCACTCCTGACAACTTTTGTTAAAACAAGTACATATTTTATTGCAATAATTTAAACGTGTTGTAATTCTTATATAAATTGTTGTTATTTGAAAAATATATGGGTTTGTTGTCCTAAATTTTTCTCCGTATGGCCGGGTGATACCGCTGTAATTGGCGAAAGCTGCTGGAAGTACGGAGACATGTTAATTGCTCTATAGGTACATTCATTCATTATTATCTATAATAGCAAGCCTACGTGTTGTTGTCGATCAGCTATTAGTAATTATTACCATAAAACCTCTGCATAAGCTCTAGATGCTAACAGAATTTTACCAAGTACTTCCACAAATTGCTAAATTTTTCTTGATAATATCCTGTGGTTTAATTGCGTGAATAATAAGCTGTAAATATTATTACAGTAATTGCTACGACTTAGGTGAGGTGTTTATTAGACTAATGTTGTAGCTGTTAAAATTCGTTGTGTTTTGTTGAAGCGAGCATCACCTTTATTTCCCACAATATCGTTTCATCGATTGCTACAAAACAGATCCTATAACTTTTAAGAATTCTTCGTACAGCAGCGACGCAACATGCAGCAGCCCAGAAGAAGCTCCATGCAATTGAGAGGGAAACGTTGTATTCTCATACAATTACGACGCGGTTTCAACCCGGAAACCCAAATTCTTTAAAAGAAAACAACGATCGCGGAAGTCTACAACAACATACAGATCCTATTAACTATTCGCAGATGCACCTCCTACAATTGTAAATGTAATTGCAATTTTTTGTTGTGTACATTTGGTAATGCTGAAACACTTCTTACATTTTTTAATGATTTAAATTCTGGATGTAGTCTAATCCATAATTGTAATGTTGCAGGTACATTATAAAAAGGATAAACACTCCGAATTTACCGAATTACTGCCACCTTCAAATGACAAAAAACGAATTTATTTACACGAGTTTAAAGGCATGGTGAAGAATCTGTACACAGATGACGTGGGCAATCCAAACTCTAGCGTTTCGTCAATATCACATGGTAGAACACAAGTGGGGTACTTACTATTACTAATAATATTCTCGCACATAAAATCAATCAGTACTAACAGTGAAATTTAATTTATGTAATTTATGCATGCTGTTACAGTCTATTTTACATACTTTCTAAAATACTTGACGAGATGTGCATACATATGTTTTGTGATTTTATTTTGTTCCATTTCCTTAGTTAAAAGCTAGTAGCGAGCTGTAGGTTACTTACGTCATTGCAATTATTTAGATTAAACTATGTGAAATATCAAAAAAAATGTTGTGGACTATTACGACAAGTTAAATTAATTAGGACATTATTTTTGGTTATTTTAACGCTTGGACTGACTAATTAAATGTAATGTTGGTAAACGTGTCTCTACCTGTAGCAGTTCTAGTTTGTAAGATTAACGTAGGGACTCATACTGCAAAATTCCGTATATCTTAGGAACTCCTTAGTTGTAAATAAACAATAAAATAAGCATCTTCTTGGCCGAATGTTCCACTATTTAATGATTAAAAAATAATATTTGATCAACTCTACCGAAGATTTTAGTATATTCAAGCATTCATAGCAATGCTAAATTTCATTTACCTGTTTGCCTTACTATATCCCTGAACACATGCCGTTGTACAAGTAAAATGCTTCCTAAATCCAGATGGTGTAGGAGTATGTATTGTTTAAGATGCTTTTCCATAACTCTCCCAGTTGGACCTTCAGTTGTTGTATAACTCGGTTATCTGTCATTACATTCTTGCAATTGAAAGGGCAAATTAAACCTGAGATGTCCACCAAATGGTGCGTGCTAGACAAACGTCGAATTAAGGTTAGAGTAAATAGGAAGGTACTGCAAAGGACAAAATTTAATTCAAAGCAAAATTAATTATGTAAAAGGAATTATAAGGACGGTGTAAATATGTTATTTAATATTTTTGGGGACCTATGTGTTTAATATTTATCTTTGTGAATATTTTTCCCATACTTTTGCAAATTGTGAATAAAAAATTAATAAAGTAATTATTTATTTCGGAATTTGTAATTCTCGGGGGGCAATTCGAGTGATGAACTGATAGTCAGAATTGCAGAAGTTAATTGGAGTTATAAATAATTAATTTAATAAAATTATTATAACTACAAAGGACTGGAATATCTCTATCTAATAATTAAGCTTATTACCCAATTGCTTTTATTAATTCACAGAAACTTCCATCGGATTATTAATTTATACCTTGCTTTGAATCCTTTGTTGGTATTAATTGTAAATTCAGATTATTTTAAACATTAAAGGCTTTGCTTTTATAATCATTACGTATTCGAGAAACGCCATTTGATTCGTCACGGACAATTTAAACTGAAGGAACTATGCTGTTGCACATTTAAGCATTCGCAAAATATGTGAAACTTAAACTTTTTATCGTATTCAATTCTGTTTCACGGCAATAAACTTCAGTTATTTGTTGCTGGTATAACATTGTATGTAAGCAATGAATATAATGCACTATGCATGTAAACATTTTTATTACTTACCGACTTAATATAAATCAATTATAGTTTTTTAGAATAAACGGAATGAACTACTAACACTAAAATGAATTGAATTCAACAATATAGATCATTAAAATTATTGAAAATGTTTATCCTTAATTAAATTGCATACATTAAATACTTTTAAAATACTTTGGAACCTACCCATTTGAACATACTGGGTGCGGCAACTTATCTATTCATTTAATGAAAAAAATGGAAAAAATTTTGAAGTATACCGCGTGTTTAGTTTCTCCGGTACGTTTGCTATTTTAAATAGAATGCCTTCTATATTATCACACAGCAAAGTTGTATGGCACACCATATACTTATGTTTTTAAGATATTCGCTTTTCAAGGAAAAAAATTACATTTGTACTGTTTTCCTAAAAATGTAACATCTCGATTATTTGTTCTTATTTTGCAAGAATTTTTTACTGGCGCTGTGACAATAGTCCAAGTTCGCTGATCAATATCAAACATAACGTGTTCCGGGTTTGTACCGTGTCATGTCGTTTTTGTTAAAATAAAAAGGCGACGTTTCGCCCATAATCGTATGGGGCTTCTTCAGGAGAAGGAAAGTTGGTAGGCAACAGTTAGCACGGTAACTCAACGCGTAAATCACGCCAGAGGCGAAACTAACTGAGCGGGAAGCAGTTGATCACGATAATTCAGCATGTGAACCATGCCAGAGGCGAAAATCAACTGCGTTGATGCGGTTGATGCAGTTGTATGCGGCTGTAGTGGTTCACAGGTAGCAACTCTTGGTACGGATGAAATATCAAAAGAACAAACGGATAACTATAAAAATTAAAACGCCAGAATTCAAAGAACGGCAAACGAAATCATATACCTAGCGACACAGCAATTAGGAAATTAACTGCAAAATTTGAGCGGACTGGTTCAGTGCCTGATATCAAGGGACCATTATGAGAACGTAATATTCGTTCATCCGGAAGTATCACTATGTATGAAGGTGTGACCGAAAGTTCAAAGACTTCAAATCGTCAACCGACAAAGCCACCGTGTGTTTGTCGATTGGATTTTAGAGCAGACTGCACTTGATAACGAATTTTGCAAACGAATCATATCCGTGACGAAACCCATTTTCACAACGGTAGTTACGTTAATAAACAACACTTTTGGGAACGCAGAAATCCTCGATAGAATGTGGAGACACCATGATGTTCTTGTCGTGTTTCTCAAGATCAAGTAAAACGAAATAACAATGCCACCTTCATGACGAATTTTAGCGGCCGATGTTAAGCAAAAGGTTATAGTTGATATATAAGTGCTTGAACTTAATTGAAATGTAAATGCAAATGGAAATAACGGGGTTACCCCATATAATGCGGCCAATTTAAAACGTTTAGTTAGTTATGAAATAGCATTGCAGAATGTCACAAGTATGCGTCTACATTACTTTGTTCTACAGTTTAATGTTTCATGTAGCACAATCGAAACTGCTTCAGGCTCATATTGTAAGTACGCTTATCATACGATTCTATAATCCTTTACTAATCCTTTGGTGTATTTTAGATATTCAGGCATGGTGAAAAAACACCAGATAGCTTTATAATGTTTTCAACTGACCCTTATAAAAATTATTCTTTTTATCCATTCGGGCCAAGTAGTTTAACTAATGTATGAAATTAAACATACGTGCCTACGTATACACGTGGAAACAGAAACATTAAAGCTATTTATTGTAGGAAGGGAAGAGGAGCATGTATGATTTAGGCAAAATAATTAGAAGAAGATATAACGATTTGCTTGGTGACATTTATACACCAGATATGTTAGACGCTTGGGCAAGCAGCTTCGATAGGTGCCAGATGTCACTCCAAGTTGTCCTAACATCATTATTTCCACCTAAGGGTATACTAGTTTGGGAGGAAGGTCTCGATTGGCAACCAATTGCTTATAAATCCTTACAAAAGAAAGACGATAACGTTAGAATAAAGTAATCAAATAGTGTGATAACAACTGAAATATATCTTTTTAGATGTTTATGGCTTTTATATTGGACGATTTCACACGGATGTATTACGAATATTGTACCAAAGGAGCAGGTAAAGCTGTAACCGAGAGAATAAAACCAATACTGTCCTACGTCCAAGAACATGGCAAAACGAAGATGACTTGCCTTCGTGATCTGTTTATTACACATATAGTTTGGAGTGGAGAAGTCAGTAGTAATCAATTTTATAAATTTATACAGTATGTTTGCCTATTTTGCCAATAGGTAGAATATGGATTAGAATTACCTGAATGGACCAAGAAAATATACCCACAACCGCTTAGCAGTTTAGTTCTTGAAGATTATCATTTGCAAATGGCTACTAAGGAAATGACAAGACAATTAGTCGGTGAGTTAATATCTAAAAAATATATTTCTATATATTAGTTATTGTATATACCTATATATATATATAATAATATACCTATTGTGCATTACGCATACAGGAAGGTTAATCAGGAAAATTTTGGAAGACAGCGAAACTCGCGTCAAGAGAAAGTCAAATTATAAGCTCACGTTATATTCAGGACACGATATTACGATAGGATATCTACTGACATTCTTAAAAATAATGTACACAAGTGATGCTGGTTGGGCAGCTTGCTTAGCGATCGAAGTACATGAGGAAAATAAAAGACATTTCATAGAGGTACATTTTATACTTTCAAATTATCTAGCTTTATTTTATTGCCAATTAAGTACTTAATTATTAATTAATTAATCGCACAAAACAATGAAAAAATATTTTAATTAATACTACCGAAGGAAGCTTTTTTGCCTAGAGGAAGGATTTTTCATTTTTTATCCTAATTAATTAGATTTAATCACAGTGCTCCAGAATTAATTAAAATTGAATTTTTTTCTTTTATTTAATTTTAATATTATAATGAGAAGCACACAGAGTAATTATCGTTACACAAATAAGAAAGATTTTTTTAGTGTCGGAGGAAACGATTCCTTTTTGTAGGAGCAACCAAATATTTCTAATATTCTACTCCTTTCAAATTATTTATTTGAATTAAAAAAATTATTTGTTTAACTGATGAATATGTATTACTTTTTCTTGTACTATATTAACTGAAAGAAATATATATTTGCTTCCGGTAATTCGAAAGGAGTAGATAGAGAAGATATGGATAATCATTATAATTTTATTGTACACTCAGTTGCAATGAATGTACTTCTTTTTTTATATATTTACATTCCAATCGTCAATTAAATGAATTACGAAAATATCATTTATTAAAAATCGTAACACATTTTTTCATGTTGTTGCCCTTTTTTGTTTTTACAAACATTTATACTTTTATTTATTGCAAAGAAGATACGTTTGCTTTAATACCAATGCTCTTACGGCACTCCACAGTAGTGGATTTCCAAACTTGATGACATCTTTTGTTTTGCTTAAATACTTGTAAATCTATTTTATTTTTTTGGAAAACAAAATAATCGCCATATGTATCAGCACCGTCAGTTGTGGACAGAGGCGTCAGGTTATGGGATACACCTCGCGCCTCTAGACATCGGTCACTGTGATCATTAGCGAACCGTTCTAGAATCTTATTAAATTCTTATTAAAACCGCATATTTTGGATCGAAACTGTTTAACCACCGAGAGGATGGCATATCAAATCTACCGGACGCCGTTAAATGAAAATCCTTAACACTTTCTTAACCTTACAGGTGCACTACAAAGACGATAAACATGCAAAATTTGAACTATTACGATTTCCGAGTGGCCAGCGACGATTATATCTACACGAATTACGAGATATGGTGGATGAATTATATACGGATGTGGAAGAAGTGGAAAGATCTAAGTCGGCCGCATCAATCGGGCAAAGACTGGCGTACCTGCAAATGCTAATTACGTGGATGGGCTGTATTTATGCAGCAATATCTTAATTAACTTATACTAAATTATAGATTTTTATAATTATTATATGGTAAATTCATATTCATTTGGAATAAAATTCTTAAATTAAACCAAATTAAAGCGATTAAGTGTATAATTACAAAGGAAAAAAACCATTCAAATATTAAGCATATTAAAATATACTCGTTTATTAACATAAATAATGCAGGTAATTATATACTTACTTTAATAAAATTCAAACGTACTATGATAATTACTGTCTTTTATTTTTGTTTCTTGAAAACGACCAATTCCAATCACATTTATTAAAACATCCTTCTATGCTTATAAATATGGAAGCAGTTTCTAATTATGTTATTTATAATAATAGAGATCTAGAAAGATAAGCGTAATTCTTGCAATTTATCTGATTATTTCAGGTTTTAGCTTATAAATGATGACATTACAGAATATGATGAACTAATTAGCGTATAGCTTGTATAAAAACTAGCATCTTCACAAACTTGCTACTTTTATTTTGCTATAAATAAGCGATAAGTCTATATTGCATGAGTAGCAATTAACGCAATTCCGAAGGAATCCTATGAGTTGCTATTCTAAGATTCCACGATGTCAATCATCGATCGGATTGAAACCTGAATATTGTAAAACGTCGCTTTCCATTTCGGCAGAACCTCAAATTCAATTGTTATGGATAAAAAAAATGTAATGTTACAACTAACGTCCTAGACGTTATCTGTCATCAGCGCCACCCATACATTTTATCTAGTGACTTTAGTCCACCTATTGAAAATAAACCTCTAGTAAGAGAAAGCTGGATTTCTAAAGAAGAATTCCTTTTTCTGGCTTATTATGTTTGGAGCGTGGGTAGTAGAAGGATATTATAAATCCAGCCAACGACGGTAGTGGTGAAAACGGACAATTACTTCCAATTTCAGTTTTTCTTTTCCCAAAACTGTATTAATGCAAAAGCTTTCTACAACAAATCTCAGTGTACATTTAGTCATATCAAAAGATTCAGTCTTCGTCTAAAATCTCAGCAAAGCTACACATTGAAGTATTGTAGGTCATCAAAGAGCATAGAATCTCATCTTCGGTTGCATCCCAGGCATCATACTACATTAAAAATAAACAGTTTCGGCATATATTTCTACATCAAGATATTTTAAATAGTAAAAACTTCCCATCTATGCAATTGTAACTTTTCTAAAGCGATTTTGTATTCTTTCTAATGCCAACTTTTATTTCTTAGCACTTCGCCAATGTTCAACTGCTTTCGGCTTATATTCTGAATTAACAACACCGCATTTTACATCGCTGCTACAAGATTCTTCCAATTGTTCTTATATCGTCCACTGAGTTTGTGAGTCGGAAGGAACGCACCGCATTCCAGTAGTGTATTGTACGCGAAACAATAATCTAAAAACAAACTAATGTGTTCTTATTTGATTTTCGTTGGTTTTCAATTTATAGCGTAGGTAATTAAAAATTTGAGTTTTCTTGTAAATGGTTAAAATTTTCGCATTTTTTCGAGTTAATACGTCTTAAATAAATAAAAGTATTGTTGCATTAGTTACTCATGTAAAATAATAAGTTAGGTAGGTTCTATAATACTCTACAATATTATTATGCACAGCATAGAGATTAGCTGTAATTTCAGCCAGGCATAATGACTCCAATATGTCCACTTGTTCAAAGTTAACTTTCTTCTAATGTCTGTGAGCTCGTTTTCGGAAGCTGTGATTCTTTTGCTCTCCTCTTGTTCAAGGCGTGTGGAAGTTGGGAAGATATCATAAGTCTAACCAACGACGGTAGTGGTGGAACGGTCATTATTTTCACCTAAGGATATTCTCGTTTGGAAGAAAGGCCTCAATTGGCAACCAATTGCTTACAAATCCTTCCACGTAATATTGATTCAGATGTTTGTGGTTTTTATATTTGATAATTCCAAACGGATGTATTACGGATATTATACCACGGGAGCAGGTAAAGCTATCCAAGAACAAGATAAAATGAGGATGATTAGCTTTCTCGATCTGTTTACAGATCGAACACAGCACACAACACACACAACACACAAGTTGCGCCAAGAGATAAGCTTACGTTATGTTTAGGACACGATATGACGATAGGATATCTAAGAATAATGTGCACAAACCATGCTGGTTAGGCAGCAGAGATCGCTTAGAGATCGAAGTATACGAGGAAAATAGAAGCGATTTAGTAGAGGTACGTTTATACTTACAAATTATGTGACTTGATTTCATTACCAATTAAGTAATTAATTACTGTTAATTACTTTCAAAAAGCAACTTTGAAAGAATTATTTTAATTAATTTAATTACGGAAGCAACCTTTTTTGACTGGTTGTTTGGAGATGTTTTGTTTTTTCCTAATTAACAAGACGATTTAGCCTATATTATCACAGTGCTACAAATTGAACAAATTACGCATTAGTATAGTAATAAGAAGCACACAAAATAATTATCGCTGTATAGATAAAAAAGATTTGCTCGTTAAAGGAATATGCTTTCGAATAGTTTATTTGAATTAAAAAGCTTTTTGTTTAATTGAAGAATATTTCACCTTACATTAATGGCAGAAAAAGAAGTCGTCTGTATTATGAGATGCTCTTCCCTGTTGATAATTTTGCTAAAATTAGTGGCACCAGTTCCACCCTTTCATGTGGGGAATGTTTTGCAATCAGTAAACGAAACGTGTTAAACAAAGAGGGAAAATTTATGACAAACAACATACACGAACAGGATGATGCAGTACATCTATATCCCCCATTAAACCCCCGTTAAATCCCCACATTAAACCTTGGTATTATACGAGTAGTAATGTAATTGCTAGTACCCCTACCATTTGTCTAGATAGTGATTTGTGGAATCAGCGGCATGTTTTTGTGACCATGATGTGGCTGATTTCAATCACAGTTTCTTCGGTTGCCTACTACATAGAAACATTATAGACAAGTTTATTAAATTTGGTCTCTTTAAAGATTCCATTACACCTATAATTACTCTTCCGTTTTCAAACGATGGACAGGTAGAAAATTCAATTATAGAGATGAAAATTAGTTCTTAAGTTTCACGGAGAGTAACCACCTTCCCGAATTTATCACTGTAGATTATCCTGGTTTTCGATGGTCGTGTTCTTTTAGTGTTTGAATTGTTAGCCATCCCTATAAGAGGCGGGAAGTGATGTATGTGTCGTTGTTTATATCACCGTAGTTCCTTTCACTGAAGCTCAATGACTACAGTTCTTAATTTTTACTGATTTTCAATTTGTTTTTTATTTCGGATGTTCTGAGGTGAACGGGCTTTGATTCTGAAACACAAAAAAAACTAAAGAATATCGCTTTTTATTGTTAAGTGAAAGGAATTTGAGTTGGGCATAGAGAAAATACGGATAATCATTACAATTTTATTATATACTCAGTTATTAGCGATTATTATATGTCTTTTTTTATATATTTATATTCCAATCATTGGACTGAATTAATAAATATAATAACTATTAGTAAAATTACTACGATTGCTCATCTTTTCGCGTTGTACCTTGCATTCTGTAATTCTTAAGAGTAGGTTTTAGGTAGGTCTTAGTAAAACGAAACAAATGTGGATCAAAAATATCATTTATTAATAGTCGTAACACATTTTCGCATCGTTTCATTAAAAAAAATGGTTAATTTACTTCTACAGCACGTGAAGTACTATCGAATACCTTCTATTTGCCTTTTTTGTTTCAATGTTTTAAACATCGGCTAAAGACTGTTAGAAACATTCAAGGCTCCACAACCGGAGTCACAACTAAACGTGTTCCGGGTTCGGACCGTGTCATGTTGCTTTTGTTTAAACAAAAACTAAAGGCGAAAATCAACTGCGAACAGTTACCAGCAGTTAGCACTTGATTCTCACCTCTGGCATGGTTCACATGCTGAGTTACCGCCATCAACTACTTCCCGTTCAGTTAGTTTCGCCTCTGGCATGGTTTAGACATTGAGTTATCATCCTGTTGCCTACCACTTTTCCCTCTTCTGAAGAAGCCTCATATGATTGTGGGCGAAACTTCCAGTTTTCGTTTAAACAAAGAACGCCATGGCACGGTCCGAAACCGAGACACGCTTAATTTTAATTCAAACATCAACTTTTACTTATTGCAAAAAGATGGGTGTGCTTTAATAGCAATGCCCTCATAACAGTCCGCAGCAGTGGCTTTCCAAGCGACCTTAAAGTTCAAATCAAATGAGAAGGATTCACCTCTTCAATATTTGATATATTTGTATTTGTTGTATTCACTTGTAAATCTCATACGCAGTCCTATTTTATAGATTAGTTCCTTGGTGACACCTTTTGTTTCGTTAAACACCTTTAAATCTATTTCATGTTTTGGAAAACAAAGTAGTTTTAAGTATTAGCCCCATATGTATGTATATTAAATATCCCATGCGTCCATTGTTGTTGTTATTGGGCGAATCGTAAGGTGACGCAATACATTTCGCATTTGTGGGCATCGGTTACTGTAATTGTGAGCCAACCCCGCTAGAATTGCCGTCTGGAGAGAGTTAGATCGCTTCTAGACCTTATCCTATAACGTTGTGGAGGCTCCTGGATTGATTTCGGAGTTTTCGGAGTTATTCCTTCCACCAGCGTCAAAAAGTTTTATAACTGGACCGGGTATATTTCACAAAGTTTTTCTGGTTGACCAAAGGATGAGAATATACTCACACATCTTCGGCGTTATTAATCCTATAAGCTGTGAGTTATTTGAGGTTTTGATAGGAGAATTTATAAAATATAAAGGACACAGTTACATGGATTAGTGAATACAGAAGCTAATACTGCCTAGATCTTCTTATATTAATAGGTATTAAGAATGCTTATTCTTATTAGTTATCCTTTCGCAAGGCGCTTCCATTGCAAGACGTATATCGCGTGAATAAATGCAAGGTGGCACAAATTACTACTCAACGGATATAACTTATACATCTTGTTGTACATAGGGATGAGGAGTGGGAGTCATCGCTATTAAGCCCTAATTGTATTAAGTTTAATATATTTTTATAGCCTCTTAAAAATGCTAAACGCATATATATATATTTTTACTGAAATCTAACAGGAACTAATTAACGAAAAACTGAGAAAACTCTAAAACTAATTTTCAAATATCTCAACACCATTTTTCCACAGAAACGAAAACAGGTATTTTACATAGTCCTATAGAGTCTACAAACTACCTATGCCAAGAATAACTCGAAAGAAGTACCAAGGATAATTACTTCGTCCTAATAGAATACATATAATCACTTACTTTAATGGCTCAATTGTTTTGCGCTTATTATCTGAAAGTGAGCACAGACCGTTGCTAGTAATTGTAGACTAATTCAAACTTGACGTAATTAGTTCAGCACTAGTTGCAATAATTTGCATATGAGTTCAGTATATATATAATGCGGAATGTGCCAATGTGTTAATTCGTTGAAATCTCGCTTTACAAAATGTTAAGACTAAGTATAGGTGCTATCTTGTTATTGTGTTTCGTTCTTGATAAAGTACAGTCAAAATTGTTGTTGGTCCATATTGTAAGCGTCTTTTCCATGTTCAGGGTTGCTTTAATTTTGATAAACTTTTAGATATTTCGACACGGAGAGAAGGCTCCGGATAATTTTAGAACTTTTCCAGGTGAATCATTGAGGAGCGAGTCTTTTTACCCTTACGGAGCAGGTGCCTTAACTAATGTATAAAAGTAACCAATTTCAAAAGTTTAAAAATTTCGACAACTTTTTGTTACGCAGGAAGGAAAGAGGACGATGTATAATTTAGGTAAGGTAATCAGGAAACGATACGACGAATTCCTTGGTGATATCTACACCCCCGATATATTAGACGCATGGACCAGCGCTTTCGAGAGATGCCATGCCTCACTCCAAACCGCTTTAGCTTCGTTATTCCCACCTAAAGATATTCTGGTGTGGGAGGAAGGCTTTAATTGGCAACCTATAGCCTACAAATCTCTACCAAAGGAAGAGGACAATGTATGTATTAAGAACTATATTCCTAAGTAATTTACATATACATTTTTTAGATGTTTTTAGGTTTCTTTACGAAGGAATACGCCAAGCTGTATAAGGAATATGCATTATACAGTCGGGATAAAGTAATAACTAAATCAGTACAACAGTTGCTTGCCTACACCCAAGAACATAGCAATATTACAATGAGAACTCTTCTCGATTTGGCTTATATACAAAACGATTTGAGTGGGAGAGTAAGCATCAACCCCCCAAATTAGTTAATACCAATACAAAGTTTTATTCTGACAGGAAGGATATGGGTTGGAGTTGCCTGAATGGACAAAAAATATATACCCGCAACCATTAAACAATCTGGTTCTTACGGACATAACCCTGCGGATGGGCACTAAGGAAATGAGAAGAAAAATTGTAGGTAGGTATTGTACTTATAGGCATATCAAATACATCGCTTTCCTATTTCTTTGCAGGAAGATTAGTGAAGAAGGTGTTGGAAGATAGTGAAAATCGCATTGGAAATAAATACAGTTATAAATTACATTTATATTCAGGTCATGATATTACTATAGCCTACGTTTTGACGTTTTTAGGGATAATGTATAGAAGTCATGCTGGATGGGGAGCATGTTTAGCGCTCGAACTTCACGAGGAGAATGGCAGCCATGCTATAGAGGTAAATTATATCCTTCAAAAAGATTTTCTTTATGGTTTTCTTTCAAAATTCTTTCTATTTTATCTTTCTGTTGCTTTGAACGTATGCTCTTGTTTAACCTGGCAATGATGACATAATAGAAACATGTATAAATACAAGAGCACTGCGTAGACAACTCGACCTTTTCATGACAGAAAAATAATAATTCATACGGGGACGTGTTTGCGCGATATACACATTTTTGCAATATACACAGAAAAAATTAATTGAATAAATAGTGTTCGCTTTGTTAAAGCAATAAAAATAATTATTATATTAACTAGTAAATTTATTACAAAAATGAACTACGTTTATCAAATTGAAAAGTGTTTATCAATATAATAAATACCCATTACTTATCTTATGAGAAGCAAAACAAACTACGGGTTTTTCATTAGACATTAATAAATGTTTTTTTTACATCAATAAATCCGTTTATTGTATATAGTGTATATGCGAAAGTATGTGTTCATGCATATAATAATCATAAATATTTTGATAAAAAGGTTGTTACATTAACGTACTTTTTTATTGTATTTACGTACCTTTTTTATTCAGTTTACCGATACGCATTTAGTAGTACATATTCTGCATTGAAAGAAATGGTTGGTTGAGCTTACTAAAAATTAATTTACTCAATCAACTTGGTTTGTTAAAGCTTTTGAATTGTTTATACTGACTTCGCAAAGGCATTTGATAGCTTAGATCATGCCATTTTACTAACTAAGCTCAATGAAGCAGGAGTCTGCGATGCATTGCTAAATTCATTATCTGGGGAACCGGCAATTTTATGTCTCTGATAAAGACTGCCGATGACGTAAGTTGTTCTCATCAGTATCTTGTATGGATGACGCCGTTGCTCACCAAAATAATATAAATAGCGTGCATGAATGGAGCGTTGCAAACAGATTGCCTCTTAACATCTCGAAATGCAAGGCAATAACGTTTTCACGAAAGAAGAAGCTCATTGTTTATGACTACTCCCTGGAGAATGAAATTCTATCTTAACCTGAAATTGTCACTGATTTGGGTGTCACTTTCGATCCTAAGTTGACATTTGTTCCTCACATTGCGACAGCAGTTTCCAGAGCAAATAAAATGCTGGGCTTCGTCTTACGAAGTTCCAGGCACTTCCATAATAGCTCTACTATGGTTACTTTGTTTAACTCTCTTGTAAGACCTGGGATTGAGTATTGCGCATTGATTTGGAACCCAATTTATTTTGCTCATAGGACAAGGCTGGAGAATGTACAAAGGAAGTTCCTGAAGTATCTATCCTTTCGGACTAGTGTAGTGTACCCAGAACGAGGTTATCCGCAGGATCAACTTTTAGCCACCTTTAACACCTGCTCCCTTTTAACTCGACGTTCCGTGCAGGCTCTGAAGTTTATATTTCGTATTATCCAGGGTAATATTTACTGCCCCCAAATCCTCGAGCGGTTGCAGTTTCTGGTTACAAGACATTCTGCGCGGTATTCATTAACTTTTTACACTCCCAAAGCACGTTCAAATGTACTGCTTAGATCACCTATTAAATTTATTTGTGATACATGTAACAGTATCAGCTCTAGATGCGATATATTTTCTTGTACCTTGGGTGCCCTTGTTCGAATCTTTTTATCGATGTAAAATTTTTCTCGCTGTTTGTGCTATATATGTATATTTTCTTTTCTTTGTATATTTGTAACTTTCTTTATCCTTAATTTGGTGATTAGCACTGTTGGATAAATATATTATTATTATTGGACATACATTAGAATGTCGGTGGAAAGCAAAAAAAATGCATGCATAGGATCAAAGATTGTACAAATTTGAATGTGTGTTGTATCAAATAAAGAAGGATGTCCTTATAGACCTCTACTTGCATCTGTTGTATGAAGCTAATTTTGTAGTTGATCTAAAAATAGTATGTTTTAAAGGCAACCAACATAAATATAGTTTGATTTAACAAAAATAGTGGAACCAAACCTAGTGGGTTCTGTTAAGTTGCAAGGTAAATCGAATATACTCGCCAAAGTGATGATTAAACATATTTTTAGTTGAATGAACACATAAATATGCAAGACTTCGTGGTTTATTGGATGAAGCGATTCCTTTCTCTCAGTGTGCAAGTTAGTAAAGTCGATTTCGCTTCTCACGTCTTCTCGCTTATTTCTTAGTTTGTTGTTTATACGCTACACATTTTCGCTATTCATGTCACTATGTCCGTTAGAGTTCGTGTTTAGCTAATTTTATATTTTATATTTATATACTTATCCGTACTTTGTAAATTATCATTTTGCATTTGAAAATTGGTGTTCGTAGTCATTGTTTTTGCATTCTACATAATGAAAACTAAATTTAGTTAGGTTCTTAGGTAGCCAATTACGGAATATTTTTTTAATTCCAAATAAGGAAAGTGTATTTTGCAAGAACAATTGCTTGTATACTAAAAAAGCATAGAACTATGTTCAAATAGTTGTGGCAATTTTTATGATCACATCTGTGGCTGCCGATATTCTGGTTTAAGTTAAATCATGCTGAAGAGATTCTTCGAAAAAAAAGATTCAGTAAAAAATAGGATACTAATTAATCTGTATAGATAATTCTTATTCGGAGAATATTTGTGATTATGAGGATGATTAACATGCATCAATGGGGGTACCAATTCTAAATTTGTCTTTCCAACTAAAATTAAAATGGTAATCTCCAGGAAATTAGTTCAGTTATTAGTTTGACAAATTTGAATTGAATAGGCCAATATACATCGCCTAATTCCATATTTTGGCAGTCTAATTTTCGCATTTTCGGGAATACTCAAAGCGCTTTTGATTGTTTCCAGGTTTACTTCGCCCAGCTTCTGAATAGTGTTACGATTTACTAGAACTTCTTTTATCAGGTATCTTCTTACGACGAAGACATTTTTGTACCAATTGCATTTTGTAATCCACTAGGTAGTTGTCTTGCATATCAGTATTGTAAATAAGAACCTCTTCATGATTTTATTGCAGTAAAATATAGAAATTGTAAGCAATGATTGGAAATACATTCGCATTGCTGTATGTGCGTATGAAAAATGCACACTCACTGTTACTTTTTACAAAAGTATAGAAGCACTATTACGAAATTTCAGTCGCGTTTTTTTTAAATTCTAAATCCTTCGCAATTAATTTTAATTGTGTTTTGATTACTTCAGATGCTTGACAACTTAGTTTGTCTATTTCAAATTCAAATTAATTAACACTTACATTGCAGGTACACTACAAAAACGATAAACATGCCAAATTCGAGATAATGCGACTTCCAAACGGCCAAAATCGATTATATCTGCACGAATTTCGAGATATGGTGAAGGAATTGTACACCGAAAATGTCGAAGAAGCAAAATCAAACGTTTCCTTACCGTCATTCAATAAACATGTGACGCATGTGCTACTATTAATTATATGGCTACACTGCTTCTATAGATATTAGTAGCTATCATAAAGAACTTTTGATATTTTTTGAAAAATACTTACAAAGATTAAAATTTTTTGGAGTAAAAGGGGTCAGTGTTACATGTTTTCCGTAATAATGTAGATATACCCCGCAGTTAAAATCGCCACCTATTTTATGTGGAAATAACACCATTGTGACAAAAAGTAACTAACTCACAAGTAGCTGCTTGTTTTCAGTATTCCAAATTGAATTATTGGGAGAAAAAGCTACACCGAGAAAAACGATTGCGTTAATTCAATGCAAAAAAATGTTAACATTGTATGTTTGTATGTAACATTATGTTATTGGAAGGGAAACCAAAGGCGTAGTAACCTACGGGGCATTCCATTTCCAATAACCAAGTATCCGGTATATATAGAAATATTTAGGCTTCCTATTACTTAGGTTGGGATAGTCTATACACCAAATATAGAAACAATTATAGTGAAGTACGTGTGCTTGCCGACTTTATTAATTTGTATAGTTAATTATATTTAGAATTTTCAATAATTATGAATACATTGTATTTACAGAATTTGGATTATTTTTGATTGTTATGCGGGTTTTGGCATTTTGATAACTTATATTATCAAAATGCCAAAATTAATAAATACAATTCTTTGTTTTTATTTGTTGTTGAAAAAAACTCCATTAATATTAAGGAATTATACAGCGAAAAATAAAAAAAACAATTTAGTATCAATAATGTACCTTTTATAATAATATATTTTGTGAAAAAATCAGGAGCAACAGTATTTATATGGAATCTAGTAATCAAAATCTTAATCCTTAATTAACATTAACAAGCCAACTACAAGGACATCGAAGTTGTTGGATTGGCATTCCTGACAACGAAGTAAACAAGGAAACAGAAAGAAAATTTTTTTACATAAAACAAAATTATTTTGAAAACAATTTTAAAACAAATATTTTGATCATAAAGAATCAAAAGAACTAAAAGCAAAGAAAAGAAAAGTAACACTGAACAACAGTTGAAGCAACATTGAAGAGGGTTTTACACCAGAGAATTATAAAAAAAAGAGTTTGAGCATCGTCTACAAAGAAAAAGGAGAGGGTATTAACAAGGAATTTTAAAAATACATACGGAGGCTTACAGCTGCAAGGTTTTTTCAAATTTGATTGTAACTAGATTATTAAAAAAGTAAAAGTATGTATGTTTAAGCAGCAGTTTTCTAATACCATCATCCTTGTAATTATCATAAAATTCATCATAAAATGTTCGTTTACAGCATATTAAACGTTTTTATGAATATAAATATTTTACCATATACACTGGCCTGTTTCGTGTCAAGAACTGCAATCGTTGCGAGTCATTTTATCAGAATGCTAAAGCTAAACCATCGTGTTTTATTGTTCTGTTACGTTTTTGAGGTGGTGCAATCGAAATTACTACTTGTTCACATTGTAGGTATGCATTTGCCTCACCTTTATGATTTCTCTATATCTTATCTTTTAGATATTTAGACATGGTGAAAAGACACCTGATCATTTTCTGATGCTACCCGACGATCCCTACAGAAATGAATACTTTTACCCTTATGGCCCAAGTCAGTTAACTAACGTATGAAATGTCATAAATACTAAGAAATATCCAAAAATTATATAGAAAGGAAAAAGAACCATGCTTGATTTAGGAAAACAATTCAGAAGGAGATATAACCAATTTCTTGGAGATATCTACACACCGGACATATTAGATGCTTGGGCAAGCAGTTTCGACAGATGTCACACCTCACTCCAACTTGTTTTAACGGCGCTATTTCCACCTAAAGGTATTCAAATTTGAGAGGAAGGCTTCATTGGCAGCCCATCGCTTGTAAATCCTTGCCAAGACAAGACGACGATGTTAGAGATAAATGCAGCAGTGTTCTAAAATTAAAATTTAAATATTTTTTGCTTTAGTTATTTATGGGGGCCATGAAAAGTGACTATCTAAAACTCTATGAAGAATACTATTCAGGAAAAGGAGGTAAAAGTGTAAATCAAGAAGTACAACTACTACTTTCATATACACATGATCATAGTAATGCAGCGCTGAAAACGACGCGGGATTTGCTTAAACTGTATGGTGTTTGGAGTTGCGAAGTAAGTGCTTATGTCCGGTGTTAGATCCATTTCAAAAGTTGATCGTGCATAGGAAGAAAATAGACTGAAGTTGCCAGAGTGATCCAGAAAGATATCTACAACCTCTCCGAGATGTGGTTGTCAAAGAGTTTGTCAAAGAATTGGCAATCAAAGCGATGGCAAGGAAAGCGGTTGGTGTGTAGATTAAATGGTTTTGTGAAAATGTATACTTTATCATGTTTATAGGAAGACTAGTTAAAAATATGCTAGCCGATTGCGAAGATCGTATCGACTTGAGATGAAACTATAAGCTTCACTTATATGCAGGGAATGATGTAACTATAGTGTGTATTTTAACATCTTTCAGAATAGAATATAAAAGCCTCCCCGGATACGCAACGTCTCTCGTACTAGAACTCCATGAGGAAAATTGTGCTTATTTTATAGAGGAAAGTATTAAATGTACCAGTGCCATAAAGTTACATGAGTTACATTCTAACTAACGCAAAATAAGCTCACATAGGGTAATGCGAAATTAACGCAAGAATTAATACAAAATTAGTAGAATATTTCGCGTTAATTACACTGATGCATCGATACTTCCCACATTTGGCACCAAGTGTCAACATGTGATTCGGCAAAGTAAGTTTCAACCATAAAGAAACAAAAAATTAGTATTCAAAAGGTTATATATAATCAATGTCAAACATCCTTTTTTAAAATTACAAAATTATATTAGAAATGAGTAAAAAATTATAAATGAAATCTAACTAACGTCTAAAAGACCCAAATCATTGAACAATGAAAAAGCCTTTAAGAACCAATTTAACTTAGAGGAGCATATCCAGACCATTTACAAGATAGTTTTTGACTATTGTTGCAGCTTTTAAAACTAGTCTCGATACTTACATATCGTAACCTCCTTTTTATATTAATCATTGATCATAATTATTCTATCTATTTAATACATGCAATACAGTATACAGTGCGGCAACCACGGATGGAATAAAATTAATGTTAATGTAATTAGAAATTTATGTTAAATGCTCGAGTGGGTCAATTTAGTCTAAAATAAATGTCAAATATATAAAATGATTCATGTAAGTGTCCATATATACGTATATACAGTGTTTTCCATGCAACCCCTTCATTAAAAGTTTTCTCAGTTAGCATCTTTGCCTAGATTTGAAAATTTGTAGTATACAGTAAGCGCATCCGCTCTACTATGATAAATTATTTTTTGACTCGTCTTACTTCCGGTTATACTGGAATATACAGAATGTGCCATTAAAAAAACACATATCTTGCATTACACTTGCGTGAATCATCCAGCATATCTGAAATTTCGTTTAGAAGGCGTATTTTTTAGATTAAAAACTGGCCTGTTCCAGTGCTTTACATAAAACAACGTCAAAATTAGTTTTATTTCATAAATAGTTAGCACACTGTATGTGATTCTCACACAATCTTCAATACTTTTATAGTATATACCCTTCCTGGGCTTAATATCAATTAGGTAATTAAAATATTTATAATCCATTACAATGTAAATGCCTTAAAATCTATTCTTCCCGAAAATGTTGTGAATTAACGATATTAAAAAGTTGTACTTACGATTAAAGGAAAGAGGAAACCATCTTTTACAGTTCATATAAAGAAAATGTCGGTTGCCACATCAACTATGCAGTTTTAGAAAATAAGCGCAGAACAGAGAATAAATTCACATTTCCGACCATCTTGGTGGTCCAAAAGTTACCATTAAGTATTAACCGAGTATTCATTATTCGATTTTAGAACCGTTTTTGGGTACCCAGAAACCGGATACCAAGAACCGAGTATTCAACTATTCGATTCCGGAACGGTACCCGGTTTCGAGCAACACCATATTTGGCTTTCGATACCTATCCGCGGCTGGAACACGTCTGGATTCGGCAAAATTCTAGTACGGTTGGCTAATAATCAGAACAATGGATGCCTAGAAGTGCGAGGTGTATTCCGTAACCTGACATTTCACTCAATAATTCAGCAACAACAATAACCAACAATTCCACGCGCAAATGATGTTTATGAACACATTGTGATTTTACGAAAACAACCATAGTCCACACCAAACCTGAATCCTCATTTTTAATTAGTATTTGAAGATCAAAAACATTAACGACACATTTTTTTACCAAGAGTTTCACCTAGTGCTAATAAAGAGTACAATTATAGGTGTGTCACAAACACCTATTTCTTTTGACTGTTCAAATAACATTCTCGAAAGTACTAATTCTAAAACGTTTTAATAGTAATTCTGTATTTATGGTAAAAGGTAATATTACAGATATACTATAAATATGATAAGCACATGAACTCGTACGACTTTCAAGTGGGAAAAAGCGATGGTATCTACATCAACTGCGAAATATGGTGCAGGAATTATACGCGGATGACCTACAGGGTTTGCCTAATGAATCGTCAATACTATACAAAAAATATACTACGTATGTACTATTACTCTTTCTACTTTCTTCTAACGCAATAATGAAATAGTTGAAATCAAAAGCGCAAAATGCAAATTAGAGGAAAGACATTAGTTTACAGTTAGAATATAATATAAATAAACTTCGTATCACTTATCTCCTTGGTATTTTTTCGATTCTATCCTTATGCAACCTAGGCCAATAAAATTGAGCTCCTGTAGATTTTCAGAAATATAAGAAAAAATAATGAAATATTATTATGGGAATTACTGACAAGCAGGTGTTCTCCCTCTCGGAAACCAAATAAAATTAAACAATTCTAAGAATCAAAATCGATTATACAAATGCGTTGCTTTAATTTTTAGTAGTGCTCGTGTTCTATAAATATTTACAATTACTATTGGCAAAAACCCGACAGTCAAGTGAAGTCAACTGATAAAAATAAGCCAAGAAGCGATCGTTCAAAAAAAAAACAACAGCAAGAGAAAACCATCTATTAGTGAGATCTTCGAGATAGACAGAACACTTCTTTCTGTCTGCAGAAATTGGTGCAGAAGGCTATCCAAAAATGTCGGCTGGAATGGTTAGAAGACGCTTAAATAATGCAAAATCAAAAGGTTGTAAGGCAAGAAAAAGGTCGGTAATGTCCCAGACAACCCCAATATTGGACAATTAAAGAGACTGTTGCGTCACGATGAAACGAATGTAGAGGTAATTATTAAAAATACATTGCTTTCAAACAGAACGATATCATTATGATAACGCGAATTTTAAACGATAAACATTGCTTTGATAAATAGAGTCCATAGTTCCCCTTTATAGCTCTGCGTTGTGGTCTAATGAGGAATTTCGTCTCAAGCATGGAGATGGCGGCATTATGATAGGGGGTGCATATCATTATAAGCAGAATAGCCGAACGTACAACGAAGCTCTGAACGCCATCGTATGTTTAATAATATGGTAAATGTTTATCATTTACCTGTCTCCTATATACGCATGTAAATAGCTTATTTCCTTCCGTTTAAAGAAACATTTACTCCTACTGGAAAACCATACTTCTTTTTGCCAGAATTAATATTTTATTGCAAATAAAATATTTTTTTATCTAGAGATCAGGTCTGTTTATTTTGTGTTTGTTTGCCTAACGTTTCTAAAGTTGGAATCTGTTTTCGATTTTCAAAATGTGAAACGTAACTGTTGATCAATGGGTTTTTTCCGACCTTACTGACCTATTCTCTTGGTATTAAGGTTTATAGTTTTAAGTACGATGATATTAAGGATGATGATTACGCCTTGTTGTTAATTGTAACAATACGTACAATTGTGTGTTCTCAATGTCTATCAAAACATACATTGTTGTACGTAGGTATGTACGCTACCGTCTTCGAAAGTTTGGCAAAGGTAGAAAGTTTTACAATGTCTTAATTTAATAAGTTTTATTGCATTGAAACCTGTAGCTTAAATAACTAAAGTATTACGAACAAGACATTTAATTACACGTCTTATGGCCTGGAATACCCGATTACATTTACACCCAATTATTGTTCTCTACTTATTAGCCATCTCTTATTGATGGGACCAAGCAGGTAAAGATTTTAGGGGCTGCTTGATGCAATTTTAGTTATTGTTTGAATATTATTGTGGTACCCAGTACTGCAAGGTAATAACAGTGTCCAAAATGCCTCGTGCAGCGCCATAACTTTGTATGTAGAAGGTTATTCCGGCAGACAAATCGATGAAAAATTAAATCTTGCCCGGTCGACAATAAAATAAATGATTCGCGATTTGGAAGACCGTGAGTGTCCAGATCTATTACGAATAACCACCCCAGCAGAAGATCGTCTACTACTATTGATATAAATCATGTACTCGAACACTGTGCCACCGGAACACTAAAACACTTCACTATTACCCCTTACTACAACACTTCATTAAAATTGGACGCACGTTTCGATAGCTAAGCTATCATCTTCAACAGCAATACCGAACTCAATTCAGTATTGCTACTGTGTTGTGGTAAGGGGTAATAGTGAAGTGTTTCACTACTATTGATATGTAAAAGAAATCGCAGAGAGAACTGCACCAGGAATAGCCGGCGAATTTAGTCACGGACGTCCGTATACAATTTCAGTTACCACAGGTAGCGGAAGGAAACGTACATGGCCGCGTGGCAGCCCGCAAACCATCGTTACGCCTTGACGAGGCTACAGTGAGCCCGAGAACATCGGAACTGATCGATGGAATAGTGGAAAAGTATTTTTTTTAATGGACTGATGAATCTATATTTAAAGTACGAGACGGGTTGTGACTGAGGGATTTGTATTCGATAGCTTCTCGGATTTTTCTAAAATAATAGTAGGATTCACAGGACGGAAGTTTGGTATCGTTAAATAAATTCTAATTCCAGTTTGTGCTCGGCTAATACAGAATCGGATACCCCCAGCAATCTAGTGCAACGTTCCGCCACACGATTATTGTTTTGTGAGCTTTTATTTTTCACATTTCCCTGCACTCATTTACAAGCGATAAACATTCTATCCGATAACTGAAAATAAAATTTGTGAAAGATCAAAATTATTTTCATTCTCTTCAGAAGATTCGTTAGTGGATATTATAAGATATTATTTTTTTCGGAATCATTATTATTCATTACATATATGTATATAATCCTTGTTTTATTATGCGATCTATCTACCTGTGCACCTCTATTCATCCTTTTATTTTATATTAGCTTAAAAAAATTGTGGATCTTAATTTAAGTAAAAAATATAGGTTTTTCGAATTGATCGTGTATTACCAAAAAGAACAATTTCTTTCATTATAAACGCGTGCTTTTTCAATAGCTTTAAATAAAGAAATATGCTTAAAAATATTAATTTCTTTGATATAAAGAATAGTTAACTACACTACAAACAGTGCTCAGTACCGAATACAAAGTAAAGGATACAAATACCAAAAGTAACTATTACGATAGGTACAAGCATCGAAAAGTAAAGAAATTTTAGATCTCTACTATGCATGTAGTTGTTGAAAATAATAAGTATTTCTATAACAGATAACCCGCGTCCTGTAACTGTTTCTGAACTAACAAGCCCGTAAGTACATAAAACGAAAAAAAAGTGCATGGCGAAGACATTTCAAATTTGTATCTAACAAGTCGGCGTATTGTTAGATAACTCTGTACCTCGTGACAACTTTTAGCGGCAGTTATTCTTGATGGAACTGGTGTTTTTGAAGTTGTTTACATTTTAATGAGCTCAGTAGTATTTTGGCACACAATTGACCTTCTTTGGGTACCTCGATGACTTTCTACTTCAACCTTCACCGAATAAAATTAGCTTATTGGCGGGCATTTCTTAGAATTCATATTCCAGTTAGGGTATATAATACGCGCCAAATTGAGAGCTACAGTAGTTGTAAGCAGTTTTATTACAATGTTAAGGTTAATCATTCGTGTTTTATCGTTATGCTACGTTTTTAGCGAGGTACCATCGAAACTGCTGCTGGTTCACAGTGTAAGTATCTGTTTTTTCGCACTTTTGAGACACTACATTACAAGTTTAATATTTTAGATATTTAGACACGGTGAAAAATTGCCCGACTATTTATTTATGTTACCCGACGATCCCTACAGAAATGATTCATTTTATCCCTACGGACCAAGTCAATTAACTAACGTATGATACATAACTAGTTCCAAGGAATATCCAAAAGTTGTAAGTATTTCTTTTGTAGGAAGGCAAAAAAACCATGTTTGACTTAGGTAAAGAACTCAGAAAAAGATACGACGAATTTCTTGGTGATATCTACACACCGGATATATTAGATGCTTGGGCAAGCAGTTTCGACAGATGTCAAACTTCACTCCAACTTGTTTTAGCGGCGTTATTCCCACCTAAAGGTATTCAAATTTGGGAGGAAGGCCTTCACTGGCAGCCCATCGCTTATACGTCTTTGCCAAGGCAGCACGACGATGTTAGAAATAACTGTACCCGTGTTTTAAAACCAAAATGAAGATCTCTTCTGCTTTAGCTGTTTATGGGGGTCTTGGGGAGTGATCATCAAAAACTCTATAAAGAATATTATTCTGGACAAGAAGGTAAGAGTCTAAAGGAACGGATACAACCGCTACTTTCATATATAAATGAGCATAGTAATGCTACAGTGAAAACACTACGAGACTTAACTTTTGTTCACGATGCTTGGAATAGCGAAGTAAGTGCTTATGATTGATATTAGATGGATTTCAAGAGATGGTATTGCATAGGAAGAAAATGGATTGACAATACCAGAGTGGTCCAAAAAGATATATCCACAGCCTCTTCGTGATGTGGCTGCCGAAGAATTTGTACTGCAATTGGCGACTAAAGCGATGGCCAGGAAAGCGGTTGGTCTGTAGGTTAAATGATAAGTAAATTTTTTATTTGTTACTATTTTTATAGGGAAACTAGTTAAAAAGATCCTGGCTGATTGTGAGAACCGTATCGCTCGCAAATCAAACTATAAACTTAATTTGTACTCAGGAAATGATGTGACTATTAATCACATTTTAACATTCTTAAAAGTAAAATATAAAATCAAAGCTGGACATGCAGCAACCGTGTTGCTGGAACTACATGAGGAAAACTCTGCTTATTTTATAGAGGGAAGTATTAAACTATCGAACTCAACTAAGAGCTAAATGTACCGATGGACTACGGTTATTTCAATGAAGGGATAATTAATGAAAATTATATATAAATTTTGGCATGGAAAAAGCTATCTCCTGAAAACCCCGTGTAACTGTGTGAAATTGAAACATGAGACAATTGGAAATTGGTTTCCGTGTCAATATATCGGCGTAAAATTAAACGGTGTTAATTACATTAGTAGTTTTACGCTAAAAACTATTTTTACAGAGCCACCGCTAACGATATAAATTGAATAAAACAATCCATTTGTTGTCTATTAATCCTATTTAATACTAAATAGATAATTATAAGTACATACATACATCACACTACTTACTTGTGCAAATAATTTCCCGTGATATTCTAAAAATAAAAGATTTTTATTTACTTAACTCAGAGGTAACATTGCAGGTATACTACAGAGACAATAAACACTCGAAATTCGAACTAATTCGATTTCCAAATGCAGAAATGCGATTGTATCTACATGAACTGCAAGACATGGTGCATGAACTATACCGAGATGACGCGCAGGAATCGCAATCTAACGCTGCACAAAAGAGAGATGATGCACCCATTAATAATTGTATGATTGTACTATTTCTGTGGAATCTATTGCGACAACTAAGTGATTGAAATATAAGTAACCGTATGAATCTACTCAACCTATATTCAAGCCAATCTGTTTTACCTTAAATGGTGCTTAGTTAGTGTATTGTGCATTGCATTAAATATACAAACTGTATTTAGTAGGTAGTATTGGCAAATAAAATGTTTCGCAAAAATATTTTTGTTAGTAGGACATTGACTTCAAATGTTGCTGAACGCTGAACGCCAAAGTTGCTAATGATTGACTGCACTCAAATGAATATATTTGACTTCCAACATAAAGTGTTCTTTGATAGATCTATTTCTCATTTAACACAAATATTTCTTAAAAAACGTATAAATTGGCAAAATGCTATACTACCCTAATTTATATTCTTTTATAATTTTTATAAGACCTAAAGGCAAATGCCGAAAAAAATTAACATAGCAATTTATAAGAAAGACATATGCTAGATTATAACTGGGACAATCTTAGCATTGTTTTATCTAAATATCTAAATATAGAGCATATCCACCAGACCGTGAGCAGAAGGTTCATTCGCTGAGCAATTTAGAGAAAAGGTTTCAAGTTCTGCATAAAATAAAATTATGAGCTCAGGTGTTCAATTTTCGCTGTACACGATACAAGTTTCGGTTTTTAAAAGGAGCATCCTCTATTAATTTGCTTCAATTAATATCAAATTCTTGCAATATGTCAATGATTCTTTAACTCTCGATCTCTTTAAAAATACAAACGTGTATTGCATTTCATAACACCAAACTTAGCAACGATTTCGACGCCATCTCGTAAAAAGTGGATGACATCACAATTTCTTCGGCGTACTGGTGAAAACTCTAAGAAATGTCTGATTCTGTCGATTATGGCAAAACAAATATTGTGTTATAGCTCAAAAATTATAGTTTAAATAAAAAGGTTAGCCTGTCTTATTAATAAAGTTCGCCACTTTCCGTGCACTTCACATGCGTCGGTAGGGAAGTGGTCGTTCGGTTAATATATGAGCAGGCGATCTTATTGCAGTAGTAACACATCCAGCATGTGTTTGGCGGCCGGTTGGAATGCACGCGAGCGTAGCAATGTGCTGCATACACGTTATACGTAATAAAATGTTGTCGATAGGTGGATCAAGGACATGATCATTGTCAGACAAAGCGCATGAGGTTATTAAAGATTTCTCGGATTTAATATACGATGGAGTAACAATAAAATGTTGGCAATGTGTTGGCCAAAAACACATTGCCAAGACCACGTGGGAAGTGCAAAGCAAAATAATAACAAAACAGGTGTATATTGGGAACGGTTTATACATGATTTATATTGTGTGCAATCTGCCGTTTACATTGTTAAGCAACGAATCATTTATTTCATTTTGGAAGAAGTACGCTAATACTACATTACCGAGCCAGCCAACATCACGAAGGTATGTACCATCTGTGCGTAAACATTTAGAAAATAAAATTAAAACCGAACTGAAAAATAAAAGCTGTGGTTATGTGTGGACGAAACAACTGACTGTAAAAAAAAAGAAATCTGTATTTAATGTGATGGCACGTAAAATGAAATCACATCAACCATCATCTTCAAATTTGCTAGCATCCAGACAAGTAGAACAACCTAATGCCGAAAAAATTTCAAAAGTGGTATCGGAAAAATCGGAAAAAAAAACTTTCGAGAGATGGTGTCGCAACGATGTGTTCTGCAAGCCGGTGTTTCAAGAAGCAGTGTGGTAACTTTTTACGAAATCCATGCTCTACATCTTGCGGCAGAACAGATTCGTAGATGTTATCCAGAGGTAAATGCATGAATAGCGAATACAAAGGCAGTATTCTTCAAATCCCCAAAACGTACGGGCGTTACGGGCGGGATTTAGCTACCATAAAAATTTGGAAAAAAGAAAAAACGTGGTTTTATTGTTCGATCCGAAGCAAAGTGCAGCTGTCAATACAAGCAACAAAAAATTCAATCTGTTCAGATTAGGATTAAGATTAACAAACTATTCATGAGAATTACTTAGGACTAGAGAAAGCAATGACAAAAACCTACCTCCTTTACATTTGTTTTCTGAAGGAAATAATTTTTTCAAAAAAAAAAAAAATAAATAAATAGCTCATTCAATTGAGCTCGGAAAACTGCAATTCTTTCCTCATTTAAACGTCTCCCTATACATTGTAATGTACACACATATCGAAGCAACTGACGAAATTAAGCAGACGGCCTTCTAGTACGCTGGTTTCTTGTAAAGTAAAACCAGTAGAAGTCACTTGTACTTGTGTATCATACACACATATACATATGCTGTAATTACGCTATTGTAAAAATAGTTAAAAATATAAAATACACGAAAAAAATTTCAGGGAATGTTAAAAATGCAAATTGCCGTTTTACTATTTTCTTCTGTTCGTGAACTGGTACAATCGAAATTACCTTGTAAGTATACCGTTTTCATTCTTTGGGTTTATTTTACGTCAAAGGATATTTCAGCTATTTAAATATGGTGAAAAAACACGGGATAGCTTTTTAATAATACCGGATGATCCCTATAAATATTGTTCCTTCTATCCATACGGACCAGGAGCATTGACCAATGTATAAGGATGATTAATGTGAAAAAATAGGTAAGACAGTGGCATTCGTAGGAAGGAAAAAGAACTATGTACAGTTTAGACAAAATATTGAGAAAAAGGTATGACGAATTCCTCGGTGATATCTATACACCGGATATTAGATGCTTGGACAAGTAGTTTTTTTTTTTTAGCAAATTGTACTAGCGTCACTGCTTCCACCTAAAGACATTCTGATTTGGAAGAAGGACCTTAATTGGTTGGGTTATAAATCCTTACCAAGAAAAGAATGTACTGTTAAAATTAAACGCAATAACTACAATCCCAAAAATTAATCTCTTCTTCCATTTAGATGTTTTGTGGTGTTCTAAGAGACGAATTCCAAAAGGTCTATGCCTATTGCGTTAACGGAGATGGGTTATCTGGAATACTGAAGTAAATGCCGTAGGGTTTTTTTTTTTGCCAGAGCTTAGCGCAACAAACGGGGTTACCTCACGATTAACAAGAGCATTGCAATGCAACGTAAAATATTAATAACATGCACATTGCATCTATATTATAGTTGTTAAACTGGTTTAAAATCGTATCGGGTTTCACAATGTTATTCTTCAAACAAACACGAAAGTAAAACTGGACATATACAGCGTGGCTTTCGAGATAATTTGAAATATTTACGAAATGCCATTGTTTCTTTAACCCTCGATGCTTTAACTTACATACTACTAACTACATACTACAGTACTCTTACACACTATAATGGTAATTCAAATTTTATTCAATGAAGTATTCCTTGAAGTTTTCTGCAGCGCACTAAGAAAACAATTACATCAACTAGATTCTCAAGATGATCATTAAAATCGTTGTCATGTTTGATTCATGTTACTTCAGTTCTTTACAACCTATATACCTTTCTGGATAAACTTTTTCAGAATTTTATTTGTAAACACTGTTTCTGAAATGCATTTTTCTTCATTAATTAAATGTGAGCCACGTTCAAAAAATGTGTAAACGTTATGTTCTTTTTTATACAATCCCGACATCTGCTTGCATTTTCCTATATTACCTAACAAAGTTAGAAAACGCCTATAAATAATAAAATAAGCAGACGAATGTTGGACATGGTTTTGAAAACACGTTTTAGATGAATTTCTTAAGGCAATGCATAATGCAGGACAGTATACTACTCCCGAAATGTTAGTAAATGTAGTACGCTCTGTACATAGCAGTTGGAATTAAAAATGAAAGCGAATTACATACATAGAGCATACATTGTAAGTTATTAAGGAAATTAATAATTAATCAATAATGATTAATGTATATCTTCAATGAAATTAATTTACAATAATTACAGAATAAAAATCATGCATGTAAATCTTAGTGCTCATAATTATTCGATTTTCAGAAAAACTAGTCTGTTTAATTAGTCAAGACACTCTATTACGATGTAATTAATATGCCGCTCTTGATACTATTACTTGAATACTTCACATTGCCATCTAATGCATTCTAAGAAGTGACCCCAATAGTCAGTAACATGAGAATTTCTTTACTTTATTAAATTATAATTACTAGCATTAGCATAAGATTAAATACGTAGAATGTATGTAAATCTTTCTTAACTGCGTTAATCACTGCAAAAACTTTGTTTTTGCAGTGATTATAAAACGTCACATCATTAGCATAAGTCATATGAATAAGTGATGTCGTGTAGTTAATATTTTACTTGACGTTTCGCTGACCATGCTGTCAGCTTCTTCAGAAGATTTCTAAAGACTTGTGTTGTTGTCTCTTGCTTCTCGTTATATACCCCATTTCTGTTCCGCTTTGCTGATCCATCCAGAAGGACACGCATACCTTCCGTACTTAGCCGGAGTCACCGACAGGCTAAAAAAGACCCTACGAGAAAAAAACATCAGCACACGATTCAACACGGTGACCAAAATCGACCAGCTACTCCCTCCTAATAAGGACGTATTACCGAAACTACAAGCAAAAGGCATATACAAACTGAAATGCCAATGTGGAAAAAGCTACATCGGTCAAACAGGACGGAGTATTCAGTGCAGAGTGAAAGAACACGAGAGAGACGCACGCCTTAGGCATATTGAAAAATCTGCAGTAGCAGAACACCTGCACCAAGAAGGAGACCACCGCATAACCTACAGCCACGTTAAGGTATTAGCCAGGACCAGCCACCACTACCCGAGGATAATACGCGAATCCATAGAAATAATGAAGAACACCAACAACTTCAATCGCGAAGACGTATACAAGATCAGCAACACGGGGAAGTTAGCTATACGAAGTCGTCATACAACGAACAACGCGATTCAGCGGAACGGAACGGTTATGGGTTAGCAAAGCGGAACAGAAATAGGATATATAACGAGGAGCAAAAGATAACAACAGCAGCCGTTAGAAATCTTCTGAAGAAGCTGACAGCATGGTCAGCAAAACGTCGAGTAAAATATTAACTACATGACATCACCCGAAAGACATTTCTACTACGATTTGACTCTTCATTAAATATTTCCAAACAGTTAAACGACTTTACACCTATCAGTTCGACAACGTGTAAAGCGAATTTTTTAACTGACAGTCGGGTCGGTGGAAAAAGAAAATAATACAAGTTTGATCTGTTTTGTCGGTCTGACATTATTGTCAGTCGTGTCCTCAAATGCACTCTAAATCTCAAAATGTATAAACGTTTGGATGCTTAAGAGAAGAACAATATTACACTAAACGAGTTATGAGTAGACCAGCAATAGCCAATGATCTATATAGTCAAAGGCTTTGGAGAAGTCCGTATATACAACATCGACTTGATCGTTAGCATCCAAACATTCCAAGATATATATATAATGGCGAAGATATATACATAATAATCGCTGTCGGACGATAATGTTCAATAGAATTAAGCTTCCTTTTTTATGAATTGGTATTTTAGTTGTCTGCTAGCAATTTGGAAAAACACAAGTTGTTAAAGAAAGGTTAACTAGATAGCATAATGGCAGTAAAAACATTTCCACAATCTCTAACTATGAAGCTGAGTAAGTCGTCATGTCCCGTTGGTTTTATTTTTTAACTGTTTCAGTGCACGACAGATATCGGATTCTGACATCACACTGATCAATTAATTATTATTTAATATTGTAGAGTTTTCCTGGTCCGTGTTGGACGAATGTGTATAAACTAATTGAAAGAATTGTTGGAAGGCATTCACAATTGAAGATGGTGTTGTATATGAGTCTCCATTCTCAGTCTTGACAACGTTAGGAACACCAGAAGACTTCCTTCTGGAAATAATAAATGTCCAAAATCGCTTAGAATCGTTTTTAATATTATCTTGTATATTATAGACGAATCAGACTTTACAGTTTTACGCAGCTCGTTATACTTATTAAAATCCACATGTTATTAAATTTTTTGCATTTTTGGTAATAGTGATTTAATCTTTAGTTTAATGTTGATATGCTCTTGAGTAAACAATATTGCATAGTTTCTAGATTTACATTTAGGTTTCTAGGCTACATTTATAGGGAACGTATTTGTTTAAGCATTCATAGAATTTATCATAAAAGTGTACACAAGCGTCGTTAAGTTAGTCATAAGGGCTGCATACAAACCAATATAGTTGGCTTTTCTGTAGTTATATGTTTTAGCTTAGGGATTTTGAAGTTAACGCTACATAATTATCACTATATACATAACATTGAATTTCAAGAGTTGGGCGATACAAATCCTCATTCACCAATGGTTAATTACCTCTTGCAACACTCACACAGATTACATTAGTTGAGATCAAATCCAACATACGGTCATTGGAATTTAAGATAGTATTGATCTGATTTAAGTTTAGAAAATTATTCATAGACAGAGTTTTACTGTCATTTGTTTCATTATGATTAAATTGCGAAATATTGGAGTCACTTATGATAAAAGTTTCGCTGTCGTAATTTTCGTTCAAGTACGTTTTGATTTACCTATGCGTAAATGATTACCTATATATTATGATTATTGTGTTAAATTAGGAAATACCCAATATCGCGTTTCTTCCAACACTATATTCCAATTAAAATTTTATTATATCCTGTCCTCTTACTTCCCTTCTTTTTTCTTCTGTAGGTGAGGTTTTCTATATCGTTGTTTTTACCTTACCTTGCCTTATCTACCAATAAAATGAAAAACTAATTATTACACAACTAATACAAATTTTATATTTCAACTTAGCACGATGGCCAAGTTACTACTTCAAATATTACATTGAAGGGTGACAGTTATATGATTCCTAGTTACGTAGAATGTAGATAATATCTTTACTGTAGCAATCGCATCTCATAGTAATTTCGCTAGTGCCATTGAAATGTTACCAAGAATCGTAAAAGTTTATGATTTTAACCTTTGGCTATTAAGACAAAGTAGATGAAGACTTCTTTTTGACGGCGAGCGATAATAGATAATTATCGTCATTTTATAGCTAACACTCTTGTTGATGAAAACTATTTATGTAAGGCGCAATACGTCGATTTTTCACAAGTGCTTTCTAATTTCATTTAATCTGCTTGTTACTTGTTTTTTGTTATTGTAACTCTTGTAATTTATCAAGTTTCCTATCGTAATAATGACGTTCACTAGAGACTATGAGATTTTTAAAAATATGGACTACAAGACAAAGAAGTAAAAGGTAGATTTATATTATAATAAAATTGCATTCCATCCCAAATACTACACAGTAAATTTAATATAAATTTATTCGTTCTGTTTCGCATAGAAGTAATACGGTGAAATCCTTAAGCACACCTCTGCCTCTGCCTACTAACTTTTTTCTAAACTACAGAAGCTAGTAGTTTTAGAAAAATACAGGTCATTTTTTATTTTTTGTGAACTAATTCGCCAGTTCAAATACCGACTAAATCAAATTCTTAAAAAAATGGTAGTGCAACATCGACAAGTAAAGCCATAATTCGTGCCAGACGTTCAGAACGCTAGAATTGAATATTTTGTATTTTATGCGAATATGTTTGAGTATATAAAGTTCAATAGAGGAAAATAACAACTAACAAAACAAGAAAACGTAGCGAAAATAACAAGGAGCGAAGATATGAAGAAGCTCCCCCGCAAACAGGAGAAATAAGCAGCGGTGAAACTTAATTCAGTACTTGTCATAGATATATTACGTAAATCAAGCTGCAATGTGCAACAATAATAAGCAAGCCTTAAATAATAACCTTATTTTATTTTACCTCTAGAATATTTCAATAAGATTAGTGCGTAAAAAATAAAACCCTTATAAAGAATATTCCAATGATGTTACTTGGAGGTCCACACGTGCTGTTGAAGATCCGCTGTGTAACCCAAATGTAATCCAATGTTTGGCCTCAAAGAATGTTCATTTTAATTTAATTTAAGCAGGTAGAAGAAATAAAAAACAAAATTGGGAGATACAAAAAAAGAAAATTTACTGAACTGAAACAAGGTAATATTTTCGGATTTAGGAAATGTAGGAAACTATAAAATCAAGCTAAAAAAAATAATATAGAACTATTAATTAAACCAATTGGAAAGATGTCAGAAAGTTTAAAAGAAAGATTAGAAAATACGTTAGATCGATTAAAAAGAAATCGAATAATTCTAAAACTTAGTAAACCTGTGGAATAATTCCATAATTTTTGGATTGTTAGTTATGTCAAAATGGATCAAGGTTAAATTAAAACTTAAAGTCGCAAGAGAAATTATCGAAAAATTAAAGAACATCTTCAGCACTTTGGCATTCCTCAAATAATTATAAGCGACGAAATGCCCTTTTCAAGTTGCAAATTTCAAAACTTCGCCAGTCAATGGGACTATTCTTTACTCATTCAGAAAGTAAAAAATAAATACATAAAAACCAGAAGGTATTCAAGAAGGAAGATAACCACATAAGCATTTAATAGGTAGTAGCTCGCGGTACAGAGTATTCGAAATAATTTATCGTGAAACTGCCGCGTTATCCAGTCCGACTTCTGTCTGTATCCCGCTTAAACTTTCGTCCTTACCGCTCGCAAATACTTCCCGTAACGCGTTATCGTAACTTCTGCCAAGCATATTCCATTTAATAGATAGATTTTGATGCATTATTCAATTGTTTTTTCTATTAACTGCATACTCGTAGGAGCATAACAACAGAGATAGCAATAGTGGTCGGCTAATTTGGATCACTCTCTATACTAATAGAAATAAAGTATAAATCCTTATTTCATAATCAATAACCAAGAAGGTTGTTTTAATGGCATGAGTAAGCGAATATCCAGCGATGTGAAGCGATATGCGTGCGGGTAAATCATTTAAATAAAATCGCAAACAAATAAAAAATATTAAAAAAATGCGCTATCGAAAATCATAAAAGGGACATTAATATGTGAATGTCGTGACCTGATGAATCAATAATCTAAAATTTATCAATAGTCGCATCATGCTATTTCAAATAGTTTAAATTTATTAGGTTGAAATGCGACATCCTAATTGTATTGACCTATTTTTAAAGATATCTTGCGCCTGTGAAAGTCATTGCATCATCAAACCACCTGAATAAGGAACTTACCCTAAAAAGAATGGGCGAAACAATTATTTTCTGTGCCCAAATACTGCAGTTCTATAAAACGCATATAACGGCATTGTTTGATCTCACTGTCAGACTTCATTCAATCTTGGCGCACTTGAAATAGAAAGAAATTATCCTTGCTTTTAAATTTCCTGGTGTTTGGTTATCTTCCTTTTTAAGTGTCAGAAAGACAAACCGGCAATTAAATACAACTTTTAATGGCGTTATAATTAAATATTTTTTACAATTTAAAACCATAATCGATTATTGACTTCTACTAGCAATAAAACCTTTCGGAAAGATAAACTTTGCACTCTGAAACACCAAAGCATATATATATGGCGTTAATGCTTGTTATTTATATTTTATTGTCCCACTAAATAGTGCGTTAACTACTAATCAAAAACCACCATGAAACAATCTGTAACTATTAAAGAAATTTTATTGCTTTGCTTTGCCATCGATCTAACGCAATCTAAAGTAATACTTGTGCATAGTGTAAGTATACTATTTTTCCTCAAATATCTTATTTATAAGTGAAATTTTAGATATTCAGACACGGTGAAAGGACCACGGACACTAGATTTATGTACCCAAATGACCCATACAAGAATAAAACGTTCTATCCTTATGGAAATGGACAGTTAACGAACGTATTGTACACAATTCCTACTTGGGAATGTCTAAAATTGATCTAAGATTAAATATGTAACTTTCTAGGAAGGGAAGAAAACTATGTATAATTTAGGAGAACACCTAGGGGATCGGTACGCAGATCTACTTGGTAAGACTTATTACCCTGAGATAGTGGACGCTTGGGCCAGTTCGATGCCTCGAACTCAAGTTGCTTTACAATTGGTCTTGGCAGGTTTATTTCCACCTAAAGACCTACTAATATGGAATGAAAATTTGATATGGCAACCAATAGCTTATAATACTTTACCAAAACAACTCGATACTGTTAGTCCATGTACTGTACGCTCCTGTTGATATATTTTATGTTTTATTGCATTTTAGCTTCTTCTACCAATTTTAGTAGATGCCTTTGTTGAAGCGTATAACGAACAGTGTAAATCAAAAGAAGCTAAACATTTCATAGAAGAAGCAGAACCAGTGTTGGCGTATATACGAAAACACTCAGGTTTGGAGGCGTACACACCCAGGGATTTTTTCTTCTTATACATTACTCTTAATACTGAAGTAAGTAAAAAATTAGTAGAATCGAGATGATTGTTAATCGTGCTGTAATTTATTTGTTAATTAGGACCACTTAGGTCTTCCGCTACCTGCATGGACTAAATCAATTTATCCGCAACCGCTTACCAATCTGATTCATTTGAATTTCGAAGTAGAAATGAGTACCAAAAAACTAAGGAGAATGCTAATAGGTACGTACTGTAATAGTTATAATTGGAAGCATAGTAAAGTGAAATAGATATAGTGTCACACAAACCAAAAAAATATTGTTTTCTCTTATTGCGACCCTCGAAAATTTATTGATGAAATTGTTCTCAAGCAGCTCAATTTATTCCTGACTTTAAAGCTGGGGGTAGCCAATGATAGACCTGTTTCTTTGCTTTCGGTCATATCGAAGGTCTTGAAAAGGACTGTAACTGGAAAACTAGTTATCTTTTTAACTCGTACAGGTTCCTTTCGTCAATTACAGCATGGTTTTTTAAAAAATATGACCTTAAATGCGCTAGTGTTTTTAAAGATCTCAGTAACTTGGATATGATCCATCATGACTTTCTTACTTTATAATAGGTAATCGACGTTCAAAACACACGATCCAACAAGCTTCTGTTGAAGCCAGGTGCACTATAAAGCTCCATTATTGTTCATCATTTTTAGTAACAATTGCAACAACTTGCAACGTTTCCCAATTTAATTCTTAATGCAGATAATATCACTTAGATTAGTGCTACAAGCAATCTTAAATAATTTCAATTCATTGTTTGTAAATAATAAATTATAATTGAATAAAATTGAAACATCATAAAATGTTATATAATAAATGGTGGTTACATGATAATAGATTGAAGTGGAAGACATGTAAATCAGTTACAAACAGAACTGGCATCTACATGTTATACTAAGGTCTAGTAGAAGGAAATACACTAATATCTTATTATTACTCGTACTTCGAGTCTAGAATTAAATATGGGTTAATGTTTCGGGATTCACTTTCACAAAAAGGCAGAAGAAAGCTGTAAACAATGTAGCTTGCGCTTGTAGAACTATTTTCAAAGACCTGAGAATATTTCAGATATACTAGCATACGTTAAATCTAATGAAAAACTCAAAACACTTAAAACTAGGTAAATACTTTGATATAACACTAAAAATAGATATACGTAGCTTTATAGTTGATGAAAAATCGCCTTAATATATGGGAATAAACTTGTACAATGTCCTTCCTTTTGCAGTTAAGATCCTTAAAGTTGCAATGGGAAAATTGTTAATAAATGAACCTACTTATTCGTTTGATGAATACTTTCAGGCAGTGCCCGTGGCAAGATTTTAAATTATGCCCCCGTTAATATGTTTAAATTTATGTTGATCTCTTTTTCATTTGTTAAACAAGAATCACGTAATATTTTATTGTACATGTTATAACATTTCCATTGTTCAATTTTTCATGTTAGTTGAGAAACTTTGTTGTTCAAAACTAATTTAAAATAAAACATTAAAAAAATATTCATTTCAATAAGTTAATAACATTTTTTTATTAACTTGGTTTGGGATTTTAGCATTGACACGCCTCCTGCCAGTACAATATTTTTGTTTCATGTTGTGTATTTGTTATGACATGTCTGATACCACTTGTGTTCTAGTAAATAATTAACCATTTATTATTATTATTCATTATTAAAATAATTCCAAGTAAGGCCTTTTTCTTAAGAAACCGTCACTTGTCCTTTCATGACGACATTATTATTTCTGTAAATATATCCAGAGAATTTTGCTATATTAAAACTCTGCTACGTTTTGTATCAAAACAAATGGAATCTTGGATGCAGTGGCGGTTCGTGACTTTTTGATAAGGGAGGCGCGATCGTAAAAGATTATGATAAAATCTTTTACGACAGCTTACAATGATCTTTGAAAAAAGCAGGAATTGCCCTGCACTGGTGGGCATAGCAGTGTATAATGTGCACAAGGATCTTTATCTGACCGAACACTGCCATTTCTTAATTCTTTAAGTCCTCAAATAAATTTCGCCATTAAATACATATCTATACATAATTACGATCTGACGTCAATTTTTTACATCTCTGGCTTCGTCACACAATAACTCCGAATTTTTATTTAACTTGAAATTTCTATAATACAAACAGCAAGTATAGAAAAAAGCAGTAGCATTATTTAAATGTTAAACGTTTTAATATACCGGTTGAAAACAGTCAGAAATAATTACAGTTGAATATTACGCTGTAAGACTATCACACGCAGCATGTTTTTAATTTCGATATGAGAGAGTTGGTATTATTTGAACTAATGATTGATTGAATTGGAGTTTTCGCTGATTTGTTTGATTGTCTGTTAATTTATTTCGAATGAGGAGAGCTGCCTATTTCCTACCTATCGAATTCAATTTTTAGTTATATTACTGCTGATTCCGCTTTTTGGTCTTTCGGAAGCGGCGGAATAACTATAGAACAAATACCCACAAAATTATTGCACCTATCCGATTGAGTCATCTATCTCCAGTGGTTAAACGACGTAGATCTTTCACGCCAGTTGTAGCCGGACTGAAATCTGATCATCCAGACGTAGTATTTATAGGACAACATAAAAAATCAAAACTTCGCATCCACATATCTATTTCTTTTTTTATAAATTTCTTTGGAAAAATGTTGTGTGGGCGTTTCTTCTTTCCGTTATTTATTCTAATTTTAGTTAAGATTAAGGCCTACCAAATTCTTTCATTCTAATTTCAAAATTTCATTAAATCTGTTCATTTTAAAGTTCATGATAAACACACGCACTTATCGCCATACAAAAACGCTTGAGAGCTCTATGCTACACAGCAAGACTTCATCTTACAGTTAAAAGAAAACGTCACGAAAATTGTGCGTCCAAAATATATATATATATACCGGCTACGCTGTAATTAGTGCTTTAGTCAGGAGCCTTAGCAGCGACAGCCACGATTTCATAGCAGCCAAAACATTTCATTCCAACTTATTATGTGAGCAATAATTCATTTGATGACATTGACAAAACAGTTCATTCGTAATAATTCAATGTCTTCGCAATAAATAATATAAATTTGAATAATTTTGTTTATGAATACATATGGATTATGTACTTTACATTATTAAAAATTATTGTAGAAGAATATAAAGAACTCTTGAAAATTACTTTAAATAAAAAAAGTATTCTGATTAACATATTCCACAAACATCTGGAAAGCAGTATCACATCTAAATAAACAAGACTGTGTGATACCTATTATAAAGAGTATTAACCATGATGATGACAGGGCGCGAACAGCGATTCGATCCCTTCATGTATTTGTATCCATTGTTTCCAACGGAAATGCACGAGGAAATCGAGTCGTTGTCCGCGTCCTTCCGTTTTAGTCATCACTCACCGCTATTGGTATTAACTAATATTTTTTAAACAATTACTCTAGACAAGTACGTGACGAAATATTCAGTAGCAAGTCTGATAACAAAAACAAAAAACTTAAGATCTTTTTAAGTCTTATCAAGGTTCTGGCAACCCCACCGCAGCCTGCCGGTCAACTGTTGTAATCGGCTCTGACTGTACGCAAAAAGTACATAAATCTATGTGCCTTTTCATAATTTATAATCGTGTTTAATTTAGTAAAATCAATTAAACACGATTATCAAAAGATCATTAAATTAAATGAGCGGCAATAATTAACAGAACACAAGAACTGGATTTATTAATGTATACACAGTTATGGATTAACACAGCAACGACAGTATATTGAATTAAATCATATTACCTTATACAAAAGCAAACTTCTAAGGATATGCAGGATATATTTAATGAAAGGAATAAATAATGGATAGGATTAATATTATGTAGATTACAGCCAAGTCAAAGAACTGAAGAAACGAAAACAGGAGACGTAAAACCATTGAACAGAGGATATTCCAAAGGGAGTTTGAGGGACATAAATGTGGTTTGTGAGTTGTTTGCCTCGGTTACTAATAACAGCAGAAATTGAATTTTACGTATCAAGGGACGTAAAGCAATAATTCAGTAATATAGCAATAGATGTCAATACAAAAAAGAAATTGACAACTTTAACAATTATGGAAGTACCAAATCTCAAATATGTTCCTAAACTGTAAATTTTTTCGAAATTTTGGGCGGGTAGTAGGAAAAATATAATATGAATCTAGACCCGTAAGTACACACCACGATTTCGTATCGATCTGCAAACAGCATCTGCAAGAAGCCACTGACGACTTCGTGGAATTGGAAACCAGGTAGAGATTGCGTATCAATGAAAGTAGTGAGACCAATAGACGGAATATGCCGAACAACATCGTCATCAACAATCGCAGGTTACCCGGAAAGAGGGACGTGTGATATTCGGGTTTATATTTAAAGAGTCTATATAATCCATAGTCGCTAGATAATCGCTTGATTTGGAAGTCTTCTACCCTGGTAAGGTAGGTCTCCTACCTACTTCAACCTGGTAAAAAAAAAAAATCATTGTAGCCCGCTTAACATCAACATAAAACCGCCACAGTACACCGCTTATCTTGACCTACAGGGCCTTGGCATGCTCCACAGCAGACAACAACCACTTGCAGATGTTGGAAAGATTACAAATCAGATTGTGTAGTTTGTTTACTGGTGCGCCACGGTTCGAATATAACAACCAGCTCCGATCAGACCTGGAAATTTCGACGTTAGCTGAGCAGGCCCATAATCTGGCTACTGAACGGTGGCACGGCTTGTGGGCGATCTGAAGGGCCGTGCGCCGCCCAGTACCAAAGTTCAATAGAAATCAGGACAAAATTAATATTTGAGGATCCATTTGGCCCCATTGGGATGCTTTTGCGTTCAATTAAATAGGACATAATATTCAAAGCTTTAGCGAAGCGACGAAACCGGCTATTTGAGATTATGGAGCATAAGAGCCTGTCGCCTGACTTCAGTGAAGTGGTGATGACTTCAGGAGGTCGAAAAAATGTGCTTATATTCCTCAAATAACTATTTGAAATGATATCGAAAGTTGGCATTAACTATGTAAATCAAGTTTGAGATTATTATGGACACTGTTTATAGTTATACAGAATGTTACGATCTATCTAAATCTATAAATCTAGTCCAAACGTCTTGTAGTCTTGTAAAGTATTTTTTTTTAAATAGCAACGCCTATTTTTCATCATTTCTACATATTTCAATCCAAAAAGATAACACTTACTTCGTTTCCTATACCTAAATTCATTGGACATGTTTTAAAAATAGAACATGTTTTAATTCATAATTAATTTTAAATTATAAAAAAAATCGTTAAAAAGGCACAATAGCCATAGCAATAGCCTTAGCAATAGCCCTGGCAATAAGCGTAGCAATAGCCGTAACAATAGCTGTAGCAATAGCATCCACTTGTGGATAACATCTACGAATTGTCTCTGCCATAAGATGTAGAGCATGAATTTTACATGTAATATGTAAAAAGTTACCGCACTGTTTCTTAAGAGACCGACGTACAGAAAGCATGGGTGCAGCACCATCTGTCATAAACATTAAGACTTGATCTCTGGATATTTCAAATTTTTCCAATGTGCTTAACACCACTTTTGAAATTGCTTGTGCAGTACATTCTTCTATTTGTCTAGAAGCTAATAAAATTGAAGATGACAATTGATGTGGTTTCATTTTGCGCACCATAACATTAAGTACAGATCTTTTTTTGCAATCAGTTGTTTCATCCACACACAAGCACACTTTTTTATTTTTCAGTTCAGCCTTAATTTAAATAAATGAATTGTTGTTTAACAAAGTAAACGCCAGATTACACTAAATCATCATTGTACATAAATCAAATAAGAATTGTTTATATTTCGTGGCGACACCGCTTTTGATATTATTATGGTTTGCACTTTGCACATGGTGTTTTTTACCAACACGTTAGATATATATCGCACACTAAACATTTGATTTTTACGCCGTAAGTCAAATCCGGATAATCCGGATCAATCTGCGTATCCTCGACTTTATTAAAAACAGAACACAGAGTACTTCGCTGCTACTATTACCTAGTAATTTCGATGCAATTCCCATAATATTGAATCCTGCCCTAGCGTCGCACTTCTGCTTAAGTAATACATAATCAATGTACATATTTACTTTTTGCAGGTCATATAATGAAGAAGATTCTTTCAGATACAGAAGATACTATAGCTGGTAGAACAAAGAGGAGAATTAACTTATATTCGGCCCACGATGTAAACCTCGCTCATATTTTAATTTTTTTTGATCTAATGTATAAACACGCACCGGGGTACAGTGCCACTTTGATAATAGAAGTTCATGAAGAGGATGGCACTTATTTTATAGAGGTAGGTTGTATTTCAAAGGCATTATTTATCTTGTAAGAAGGCAAGGAAGGCAGGAGTAATATGTTATAAGCATAAAGGATGTCGATAATATAATAATAAGTTTTACACATCATTATCAAAAATTACCAGCCTTTAGTACCAAACCATGCTTAATTTTCATTGTTAATACTTTAACTAGCAAAATTCTAATTGTAAGAGCTTCAAATTCAACATATTAATCTCGGTGGCAGATCGCTTTCATTCATAGAAAATTATTTGTTTAACCGTTTTCAACAGGTACAAATTTAAAAAAAAAACATCTGCAATAGAATCGAAATAAACTCCGGAATTATAGAAGAATCGATTCTTGGTTCACCATTATATTGCATTTATACCACTTACTTCAGTAAGAGAATTTACGCGGATGATACCCCCATTACCTTTTTACATCCCGAGATCTAACTACGTAAACCTTGATTTATCAATAGAGCGCAACATTTTCGCTTGCCTTCCAGTGGTGTTTAGCCGCGAGAGATTGGGAGGATACAGAGCCGCTTCGTTACATGTCGACACTTCGTAACCAACCGAAACGTATTCGGTTATTTCGTTCACAGTCTCCTGACATACTGAAACCGCCGCAGCCAATTCTTACACGATAGGGTACATGGTTAGAAGCAGCATTCTATTATTTTAAACATTTTGAAAAGATCAAATTAGTGATTTTACAACTGGACGCTAAAGAAACAGCTGCAAAAATTAAGCCAAATGCAATTCCAAAATCCTTAAGTTACAGCAGATTTAAAAACTATTAATGACAATTATGTTCCAGTAACCGACGTAACAAAAAAATTGCAAAACACTTCGTTGTCCTTACATAATTCGTGTGAAATTGTTGACCACAGTTTTACAGTTACAAACAGTGCTACATATTTTAGATGACGAAAAAAGTGTTTCAGTGTTCAGTTTCATTCATTCATTCGGTGTTTCATTTGGGAACCGCACATTGTTCATGTGCGGTTCCCAAACCGTTACTTGCGCCGCATCTCGTGTTAAGAGCTGCTCGAGAGATGATTTGGGGAACAGTACCCGATTTATGTCGTTGCTTCCAGAACGGCAGCCATGCGTTTCTTTGGCACTAGAGGCCGCCCAGAAATGTCGAGTTTGTCATTTGTGTGAAAGTTGTGGTATTAACTGTGAGGCAACAGCGACAGAAGGTAGAGATAAAAAAAATACTCTCGAAACCACGCTGATGACGCCGGGTTGACAGAAATATGTTCATGAGTTAGCGTTTTTTTTTTCTCTCCTTTTGTTGCGTTTGCCGTGAATTATTCCATCAATACCATGTGGAAGCAATCTTAGCATTATCTTTTTGGTTATTGTTTTAAATTTGATAAATTTAATCCCTAATTTTACTGCGCATGGTATAAGAAGATCCATTACAAAATGCAGTTTTTGATATAATTCTAAACGCAATATTTATATTTCTATGTCTCCTTTTATTTAAAAAAAAAACGTGTAACGTTGCACTAGTCACTGCTAAATCTTATCTAGCGATTATCAAAAAATTTGACTAATTTGTGTTGAAAATTATATATCGCTTGATAATAAAACGGTTGTTACTATTATTATTAATACTATTTGCTTCAGGTACACTATAAAGAGAACAAGCACGATAAATTAAAATTATTACCATTTCCAAATCAAAACACCCGAATGCCTGTACCCGTATTTCGAGATTTAGTGAACGATTTGTTTGATACTGACGAAGAAACTACGCAAAGTGGAAAAGGATTGTTAAATAATGCATCCAGTAGTTTCGAGGAATGGATGACCTACTATCAAAGTATATTTCTGCTACTATGTTACAAGTATGTAATCTAGTCGCTAATATGTTATGTAGATAGTACCTAATTTTAAATTATAAACTATAATCTTGATGAAAATATACGATAGCAACAAAAATGTTTCAATAGTTTTGTAGCGAACATAGCACTATACCTTTAACAAATCAGTTCGTGTCTGACGGTTTTCTTACCAAATGTAACCGAATAATTTTTCATGTAAAACAATCACGTCGTAACTTGAACAAATTAAGTTTCGTTAAGGTAACCAGGGGTTGTGATGTTTAGTGACATCTTATGTGTACACTAGCAACTATTACGCTGGCCAACAGTGAATTTATTGTTTCCGCTAATAGAGCAGTTTCAGGGTAACTTAGTGTTGTTGATTCCATGTTTGCTAACAATATGTTAGTTCTAGTTTTTATGATAATGCTTTTTTTTAAAAAAAGTACGAAGAAAAGTCAAAAAAAAAACAAAATTAAAATTTTTTTACCAGCCAGGCGAAAAATACCTCAAATTATAATTATACAAAATAATTGTGTCTAACTATATAAAATAAAATGAATATAAGACTAAAAAGTACATCACTACAAATGCTAAGTGAAATGGCGTCTGTATGATTTTCTATTGTGTTGGACTTGAAAACAATCACGTTGCAGGTTCCAACAGTCTCCCATTATGTGTGTATCGTATCTTCCTTGATACCTTTGCTCCAATGACTTTCTGTCTTGATGGAATCGCTCGCCTTCCAGCAATAAATAAGTTCTTGATCTTCATTTTTGAACTATGGAAGAATCGCCAACTCTCTTGTTCTATAAGTTTTATTAATTAATTTTAACTCCGGGCGTAAGTAAGCTTTCCTTTTAATCTGGAGCTAAAAGTTGAGGTGGTTCTTTTGACAAATGAAGATAACGTACCAAATCATTTAGTTCCTCCAAAGTAAACTGTCGTGGGATTGGCAAACTGTCCTCATATTCACTTTCACTGGTAGATTCTGTAGTAGGCTGCGAGTCCGGCAGCATTTCCTCACCTGATAACGAAAGCATATTTTTATTATGTGGTAATGGTCGTCTTGCTGACTCTAAATCAGGATTATTTCTTGTAGTGATTAAAGCCTTTCATACTCACAACACAAAAATAACAATCGTCATTATGGCTTTTTGGTTCTATCCCCACCATACGAATACCAAAGTTTGCTTTCCTATTGTTCATTGCCATAGAGATTCCATACATGTTTCACGCACTTTATGGGGAACCCAAGACTCCTGTTTTCCAACTGCAAAACCAAAATTAGAAAAATATGCGAACTTCCTTCTTCGACAATACTCTCTAAGCAACTAACCAAATAAACAATATCTGCTGATATATGTCCAAGATGGCCTTGGCCTTGACAACTCACATTTACTTTCAGCCAATGAGAGCGCACTTTAAGGTGCTACGCCGAAAAAGCCGGCAAACATCGAACGTAATTTCAAGTTTTAATGATGAATTTATCTATCAGGTGTAGCTGCAACCAACATAAAAAATAATTGAAAAAAGAAAAGATTCTCTCAAATCGCTTTTTTATATGATTACCTTGTACTATAAAGTGAACGGATGCTGGAATTAATACTATATATACTAACACAAACATAAAATGTATGGTTAGATACGACTGTTACACAGAAAAACAAGCAAATGTTTTATTTTCGAAACGTTGAAGCGCGCCTTATATTATTAATTTACGCCTTATTATTTTAATTACAATATTCTTTAATTATCAAAATTTAATTTAATAATTCCATAATTTATACTATTAATTCTGTCTTTCTCTCTACTAATATTACTTTATGAGGCGTCACAAGTCACAAGTTATTTACAATAATTTATATTTTGAGAATATTTTTTTGTAAAAAAATACTCAAAGGTCGTGCACAATACAAATTATATGGAATGCAGTAGTCGAAATTCACAATGTTATCCATAACATCGATAATGATCATCGTTAAGCTAAACATAAAAGCATCAAGTTGTTGGATAGGCATTCCTGTGAACGAGTAAACAAATAGGCAGACAAAAAGACGTATTTAAAAATTCAAATGTAAACAACACAGGATCATATTTATTTAAAAGTAAGTCAAAAGCTATTCTGAAAAAAATAAGCAAGAAGATGAACTCCAAAAGCTAAGAAAAACAACTAGAGAGGGTTTATAAGAAAGATCTGGAATATTAGCTTGAAAGGAAGAACAGGATTTAAAAGATGGATTTCAAAGGAAATATACACCACACATTACAGTAAGTGTGTCAAATTGAATGTAAGTGGATCATTGAAAGCAATAGACAGGACTTGTGGTTTTCGTTTAATTTGATATTTAATTTTAGAAAACATATCAATGCTCATACATATTGTCATGAATAATTTTGCAAGAATGTCTAGAAGTTTAGATTACATTTACAGGCAGTGTATGTATATATATGTCAATTCAAAGTCATATAACCTGATTTCAAAGTTGTAAGTAATACCCCTATCAGTATATATATATATATATATATATATATATATATATATATATATTGGTATATGCTTAACATACCTGATTTTATTGTGCATTCTTCTTCACTGCTGCTTCACTGCATTCACCTTCACTTACCTAAACAAGAATATAAATTAACGAGGAATAAACGTACTTACATATTCTTAATTAAGCTTGAGATCATTTAGTACACGCCATGTTATCGGTATTGTCGTTAAGCTTATTAGCTTTTCTAAGTGTCAGTGTCCAAGAAGATGGTTTGGAGATTGTACATGTTGTAAGTATATTCCCAAATGAATTTATAAAACAAAAATTACGATTCCTCTAATGAAGTTCACTAAAATTTCCTTGTACTTGGTCTTATGCAGGATAAGTTTTTTCTTGGAATTTCTGGAAACCCTTAGAAGACAGAGAGAAATACATTTTTATAAAACTGATTTAAAACTATTTACGTATATTTCACAAGGAAACTCCGATTCTTTCTTGACTTGCAAAAAAATGAAAATCTCTCGTTTCTTCTTTATTGTTACATTTAGCGAAACAATTTGTTAGATGTTCATATGTTACATAATAATCTGTTACCAATACTTACAATACACAAACAAAAAATTATTTGCATAGATATTCAAAAAATCCTTTGACTAAATAATAGAACTCGTTTTATGAACTGCTGCAATATTCAACGCTTGTGGATTGGCAACCTTTTTTTTTCGCAAAGAGCTTAATTACTTTAGATATTAATTATCTTTGGGTATGCCGGTTTTTACTTTTCTTTAAAATTAAACACAGAATTATTTTTGTTCCTGTGTATTTAAAACAAATTAACAAAATCTTCGAAATTCCAAAAAAAAGCAATTTTGAAAGATTTTCAAATTTCCATTTAAATTTTTAATAATAAAGTTTTTTAAATGCTAAACTGACGAAAGTACAAACAAAATAAAAACAAAGTTTAACTGACACACGGTGCAGTGGTGTAAGTAGATAAGAAATATTTTCGCATAACCAAAGGTAATGTAACAAAATTACTTATTTTTAGAAGAAAAATAATTATTAAAAAAAAACAATTTTTGTTGTTTTTAAGTTAAATATTATCATGATTTCTGAAAAAGAAATAAAAATAATTCCGAAACGTAAAATGCAGTGTTTAATTTAAAAGAAAAATAAAAAGCGAGAAAAGAAACAGTTAAAGAAAAGAAGGAGGAAAGCTCTTCACTTTCTATTTATCAAAATAATATTTAAGGAGTCGCAGATCAGTAACTTGAAATTTTTGAAAACGGAGCCTGAAGAACGCTTACTTATCTTTGCTTGAAGATGCTGGTAAAATACACTATCTATTACCAATTTTTAAATAGTCGTAAATTATAGTTATAAATTACAAGTAAAAAATAATTTTAAACTTTCTTACGTACAAATCAACATTTTCAATTGCTCAAACGATATACTGGAATACCAATTTATTTAACTTAGATGAATAATAACATTAAAACTTCTACTGCACAGAAAAACAAGAGCAATATGTGGTTTCTAGAGGAAGTTCGCTAAAATTCAATAAATGTGACGTCACGATCAGCTGAACAGTTTCAACTGATTTCTAACTTTGTCTTTAATAAAATTCATATTCGAAAATGGCCCTTTTAATTGAATATACTTGATCTTGCCTTTTAGGATCTTCTATCTCAAAATATTCAGGCTGTGCAGTGAATGTAGTTATTTGTCTCTCTAAATTTTCTAAAGTCCACATTTCCTTGATTTTTAAATCTGCTAGTTCTACTTATAAAATTGTTTGGTTAATATAAGTAAAAAATTTAGATCAGTCAAATTAATTTCCGAAGGTTTCAATGAAAACGACAAGGTTTTTTCCTCTTTTTAACCTCTTTAAATCTTTCACAAAATTTGTTACCAAATTCCGATTTTACATTTACCACTGTGTGATTGGTGAAATTCAAAATTCTTTAAAAAAAATTTTTCGTTTACTTAAACATAAGATTGTACCTTGTTATATCCACATTATTTACTAACTTAAAAATAGCCGCAATTACGGATTAGAACGCAAATAATACAAAGTACCTTAACCTTTGCAAAAATTAAAACTTTATTCAAATAGAAGGAGTCGTTTTTATATTCACGGACTAGACATAAAAAAAAAGATTAGAATAGCAATAAAAAATTATTTTTAAATATAGGACCCTTGTGATGTAAGTATTATACCGTTTCATTCTCAAGCGCTATACCATTTATTTGAGATTTGGAAAAAAAATAAACACAGGGAGCTAGATCTGGACTATAAGGTGGATGGTCAATTTCAATGAAGCCATAATTACCAACAGCTGCTTTTGAAAATCTTGACTTGTGGAATAGCATTTTTGTGGAGCAACAGGACATCTTGCGTCAGTTTTCCGCAGCTTTTCACATTTACACTTTTATTTAGATAATCAATCATAAAAATTCTTTGACAATCCCAAAAAATAGTTGTCTTTATTTGTGCTGCAAAAGAGGTGACTCTCAACTTTGTTGGTTGTAGTAAGAAGATTGATAATTAAATCTGTTTCGTCTCCACAAAGTGCCAAAATTGTTCACACGTGTCTATCTGGACACCAATTTGAAATAGTAAAAGCATTTGTGTAACCCTCCTACACTAATTTTTGTCATTCCAAGGTACTCCTGTAGATTTCTGAAAACCGTGGTTTCTAAAACTAATAAAGCTGCCAATCGTGGCTTCTTTAATCTTGAATCCTCCAGTACCAAGCACGCAAAGTTTTTTTTCATTAGCATCGAAAGTGATCACGTAAACTGGTCGACCTGGACGAGGATCACCATCCAGCGATTTTCGACCATGTTTAAACAATTTTGACCATTCGCAAATAGTCGAATTCAAATGAATACAACTAAAATTTTTTCACGGATAACATTTTCAGATTTTTTTTATTTCGTTAAGTTATTTGGTTATTTTGTTAATCTCCTCGGGCTTTAATGACCCACCAATTTTTCGCAATGCGCAGGTGTAATACTTTTCCACACTTACTTTATTTTGGTTTCAAGTAAAAATTTGGGACAACAATCCTGTGTTTTTTTAGCAACATTCATTGTCAAAATTACAATACGTTCATTTAATTCAATAAAATATGTAGCTCCTCTGACAAAAATTTTGTTGTTGTCACATATTTTACTATATTTCTTGTTATATGCGTACAAAAATACTTCCAGGGGTATCGAAAATTTGAAAAAGGAACTATGCACGCATTCAATTAATGAAAAGCAATGTTTATCCTTTAAAATTAGCATTAGGGTGATGACGGTATGCAATTTCAAACAGATTCTTTTTAATAATTATATCCATATTCACTTTGTCAGGCTACAACACCCTCTTACAGATTTCCATTTGCCCATTTCAAACGGGATTTTCTGTTTATTTGGAAAAAGAACGGCTTTTTTGTTGGCTTACAAACCGTTATTCCTGCGCTATTTAAACGCCTTCTAACGCTATAGCCGAAATCTAATAGACGGTACTCTCTGACAGGGTCGTCTGCTTCCTGGCTTTATATTTTTATAAAATCCAGTGCTATTTTAACTATTTATGGCTAAGTGAACACGGCCACGTGAACAAAAATTCTTGAGCAGTTTTAGTTTGCGAGGTACTTGTAGACATCAAAATTACAATTTGTATCCTTGACTTCACTTAGCTATTTTGCCATAGCAATTATAAATATTTATAGAAAAACACATTGCTACTGTTTGATATAGACATACTTAGGTGCGGCACGCTGTAGGTAACAGTCCTTAAAGTTTATGTACTGACTGTTGCAATTTACGTGCATATTTTTTTTTGATTTCAAGTTTTAATTGCCACGCAATTGGTTCACAAAAAAAAATTAACATTAATCGAATATAATAAATAAAGAAAAATGACAAAAACAATTTTATTTCTTGTTAAAAAGAGAAATGTATCAATCGGAACGTCGAAACTAAATTTAAATGCTTTAACTTGTTAAACAGAGATAAATAAATAAATAAGACTGCTACTCTCAAGATTGTTATTGTCGAATTATTGGCCCAGAAAAGGAGCCAGGAGAAGACTGCGTCCAAGGTTTCCAACATCAATCATAAATGTATAGGCAATACAATACTCAAATATACAGTATTTGTTTCAATTAAACGGCTACCTCGTTAAAATCAAGTTGATCAAGTGTATCCAGTTTAATTAAGAACTTATTGCAAAACGCGTATGTACAATTCTTCTGCACGGAGCATTCGCAGTTTTCCATAGTACGTAAACAGATATGTATATATGTCTACATCCAGAGAACAAAATGCTTTAATTTAACAAAACCCACTTTGTTATAAAAAATTTATTACATTAATAATGTATTTCTAGCTGGTAGCAATATTAAAAGTCTACAAATTTCTCAAAAACACTAAAAAAAAAACTTATGGTTATTTAAGTTTTAAGTTATGTTTAATGCAGAATAATGGTCACCATATTTGCACTTATTTAGTAAATAAAAATGTATGTTTTAGGTACGTTTTTATGCCAATTTTGCGTTCGTTGGTTCATTTTGTTTTTACAGAACAGTAAAGCAATGGTACAAACGATAAACAGGCAATAGCATGAAAAGCGGATACATCAGCTTTTGTTCCAATGCTGCAGCGTCTATAACTTTAGTATAAATTGTTATTTAGTGTTATCAACCCAAAGTTGTTTAAGTAAAATAACAATAATGGTTCACAGTTCGCAAGAAAGAGTTGAAATTGTATTAATTTATGGAGTCGAAAATGAATGTGCTCGACGTACTGCCGCAATTTTAACGAAAGGGATCCGGATAACATCGCGTCTCATAGATATGTCCTAAATCTTATTGACAAAATTATTCAGACTTGATTTGTTGCAAATGTAAAACATAACCAGCCGAGAGTTATAAATGAAGTCGTTCAAGTGTTGGGTCATTTCGATATAAATCCTAATACTTCATTACGCCAGATTTCTGCGGCAACTGTAATTTTCTTAAGTTCTGTTAATAAAATTACATAACTTCATGAATTCCATTCTTACAAATTCTGTAAAAACAAATTGAATCAATGAACATAAAATCAGCATAAAAACGTACCTTAATCATTTACTAAATAGCTACAAAACAAACCAAACCAAAAGGTTTTCTTGAAAATCTCGAAAGCGAATCGATCAATTTCAAAAAATTAAACCCAAAAATGTCCTGTTCAAAAGACCATTAAAATTGTTTAAGATTTTTAAGGAGGTAGCTCCCGGAGGCAGTTAAAGTGGGCGAGTCAATTTTTGCACGAAATGTGTCCCCCTAGTACTTCTTACGTGCTTGAGGAAATTTTTCATAGGTTTCCAGAGTTACAGAAATTTAGGGTGCGAAGTTTTTAAATGAACACATTAAACACATTAGCCTAGCTTTGAAAATGTACAACAGGCAATAAGCGTGTGCGCTCTATATAACAAATTATTTTGAGGATGAGATAGTTTTTTTAATTCAATAGGTTGTTATGGTTAAGGTTTCCTCTAAAGTCAACTAGTTTTGAGTTAATTTAATCTTTGTGTTGCTATACTTTTTAGAATTATACATCAGAAGTATAATTATGGGAGATAATGGAAACTTAATAGTTTCCAATAAAAATACATTTAGTTTATCACATACAGAGCGTTCGAAATTTAAAATCCAATTTATGGATATTCAAATCAAGGAAATCGAATTTATTTTAATAGAACGTACTGTACGAGTACACACTACTACGAGCAAAATCGTAATTATCATCACGTGTCCCTACACCCGTCTTGTTAGTTTAGGAGTTACAAACAATTATTTATATCAACTATAATTTTACAATAAATAACCATGGAAATTTGAAGCAACCGTGAACCTGAAGATTGGTTATGACTTCCGGTATAGCCGATATAACAATTCGAACGGATGCGCTTATTCCGTGCTACAAATTTTCAGAACTAGGATAAGATGCTAACTACGGAAACGTTTTATAGACGGATTGCATTGCATGGAAAATCCTTTATGCCTAAAGGACTCACAGAAGAAAATCCTTTAAAGATAATTTCAATAGCATTATAGCAATGATTTTCTATTATAAATGCGCGTAATTGAAGCGAGCTATGCAATAATTTTCTTTAAAGTATAAATATAGCGAAAATTCACAAGAGGTTGTGTAATGTATACTATTATTAACAAAACTTGCTTGAATTACAGAACATTTCAGCATATTCTTTTGCTCAATTGATATTTAACAGAAATTAAATAAAATTATCTAACAAATACTTTGCTATAATTTTGCTAATCTGTTACCGATTCAAAAAAGATTTAATGATTCACTGAATTAATAATTCTTCCATGTATTTTTCGGCATTACATAATTTAAAATGCGAAATGCCATTACTTTTTTTTAACGCCAGTTATCTTAAACGTCTAAAGTGCTAGAATAGTGATCGACATTTTACTGCACTGAGTATTAGAGCGCTCAGCAACATATTGAAAAAAAATCGTTGCCTAGTATGATTCATATTACTTCTTTGTTTCACCCTGTATATTTTCCCAAAGTTGTAGAATTTTTTTTCCTTGTACCTAAAATGCCCCCTTTAGTGAATTGTATACGAAACTGTATTCCTTTCAATATGGAAAACGCTGCGACGAAATATAAACTTTTGTTTCTATAAATATATTTCTTAAGTATAATGACCATCATCTTCCTACGTTGTCTACAAAGTTAACGAACAGCTATAAATAATAAATAACGAATACGAGCAAATAGATGAAAAGATTTGTTCAAAGCATCGTACACATATGTTTTTTCAACAGTAAAAAAATAAGAACTTACTGAAACTTATTTAAAAAAAAGTTCTTAACGAAACATATAACTTGGACGTATAAAATACTACTCCGGAAATAGAAGAAATCACATTACACCTTATATGCAGGAAAATTATTACTTGGAGTAGAAATTGCAATTGCAGTTATAAGATCATTTTTACAGAATATTTTAAATGAATAGAAAAATAAAAGTTTATAGTGACGCATGACTTTACGAAATTTTGCAAAAAAGAACTCAATTTAGGTATAGGAAAATGCTTACAAAGATATCGGGCGTTAAAAAAATTAAATTTCGCAGAAATCCTAAATTTTCTCAGAAACTAAACGAACTGACACAAATTGAAGAAAGGGATGCGGAAACGTAGTGTTCCATTTAAAAAAAAAAACTTGTATCACGAGCAAGGAAAACTGAATGCACTGTATACTTTAATATAATTTTATGCTGTGAAGAACTTATCTTCGAATAATTTTTATTTGAAAGCTTTTTCTCTAAACTGCTAACACGTTTCTTAGTTGCACACCAAAGTACTATATTAACCTAACTATGAATTACTATATTAAATGAGAAACAAATTTATTGTTATTGCTTCTAATGTTATTGTTCTAGCAATTTACGATAACTGTAGTAATTGCAGAAGAAATGTCTCAGTGTGTCTATACTGTAATCTGTTTGTCAACTTCAAAACAATCTATTTTAGATTTTCAGGCACGGCGAAAAGAATCCAGATGTAAAACATACATATCCCAAAGATCCTTACAGGAATGCAACATTCAAAACCTTTTCATATGGTCAACTCAATAACGTAATCCGAAATCATTAAAAACAATCTACCTATTTCTATTAATTTATCTATATTTATCCATTTGTAGGTAGGAAGACGTACTATGTACGATTTGGGTCAAGCTCTACGAAAGCGTTACGACAATTTCTTCGGAAAAAATTACTTGGAAGACCGAGTACAAGCTTGGGCATCACCGTATCCAAGAACAAGACCATCTATACTACTGACTAAGAGACTATCTATAGTTCCAGTTGTCCGATATCGCTTTATGATGTCATTTACTGTTGAACTTCTCATATTTATTCTTTCAGCAATTTGTCGCCCTGAATATCCTTCTTCAAACAGCGTAATAATGCGTGAACGTTTTTCTACACTGGTAGGCTTGCCACGTGCCATTTTGAAGTAAATTTTCTTAAAACTTTCGCGCAAAAACGACAGATGCACACCAACACACGTTTAACAGTAAAATGAAGCAAATTTATATCTTTACGCCTGTGATAAATAAACAAGAGTGATGCTGCGGTATATTTCCTAAATGTATTGTTCGTTAATAATCCCCAAACGACCCGTTTCAAAAGATCGGTACTTCCGAGAAAATTCTTGGAATGATAATAAATAAAAGAGACTTTATTGTGGTTGTTGCAATATTTCTACTTTACATAATAATTTATGGCTTTAATCGCTTAGAAAAGATCCCTTGTATGCTTAATATTTTTCTAATTTTATGTATTAATAATTGTATACAGTGTGATATAATAGATTTTTATTGTATAACCGAACTTCACTGAACGGCAGTGTATTAAAAATATAGTCTTGTCTGTCATGCAGAATTACAATAATAAAAGAGAGAAGAAAATCTTTTTATTAATCTAATATTTCAACTTGGAAATAAAAAAGAAGGAGAAAAGACTTCCTTAATACACACAAATAAATTCTAAAATTTAAGTTTTTTTCAAGTTTTACTACTTTTTTGTAACTATCCCATATGTATGACTTTTAGTTGGCCTGAGCAACCGGTCGCCCATATTATTAAATATAAAATTTTGGGTAACAAGAAGCTTTTTTTTTCATTACTGGGCCTTCAACTTCAATAAACACCCACCACTGAGTCATGGTGGATTATATTAACATGAATGTTTGAGCAACTATTCACAATTAATGTTATTGCTGTTAAAAATTTCATGTAAATTTATTGACGTATATGTTCACATTTATAATGGTGAGTTCGATAATGTATTTGTAAACTTTCCTAATATATCGTACATTTCGTAATCTAGGTTTTTTTGCAATGTATTTATATTTATTATTTATGGAGAATTTGTAAGAATTTTAAGTAGAACGTACATTCTGTTTCGAAAAAGATACCCGAATTCGCTAATATCGTCTAAAGATGTAGCTCAAGGATTAGTTTCGAAATGAATGATGCCACTTTTGAAGATCCATTGAAATAGTTAATTGTTTATTTTTTTAATACATTTAATGTACATTTATCTATTCTTTTTTCCTGTTTTCTCGTTTACAAAATGAAATTCTATATTCTATTCTTTTTTTTCTTTTTAATAACAGCGGCGCTACAAAAGGTAATTCTGTCAGTGTATAATATTAGTTGATTCTCATTACATGAAATTTGCTAAACATTTAATACACTTGGATATTTTTCAACACATTTTTGAACTGCTGGTCATCACAAATTCTGGTATATGCGGCGATTATTCATAGCCTCCTTTCGAGTTTTACAAAACTGTTTGCACAATTGCAAATAATTTCCCAAGTGCTATTGATTTTAGGCATGGGGAAATATCATTTAATGAAGAGCATTTCATCAATACAATTAAATTATACGGGATGTTCTATTACAAAAAAAAAGATATTTGATTGGTAAATATTGACACCATGTATAATATTTCTAAAAAAAAATGTAAACACTTTTCAGTAGCCCACGTATTACGATGATTTTACTGATATCTTCATAAAAATCAAGTGAGCTTTAAAACAGTAATTCTTAGACCTATGACCTATGACCTACGAAGTAGGTGGATTTTACGTCAAATTAATTACTGAATTCAAATGTTTTATAAAAATTAAGGCAATCCGTTTAAGAAAATCAAGTATGCGTTACTTTAGCCCCTTCGACCAAAATAACATATTTACAAATTTGAAACCTGCTTAGTTTCTCACATACGGCTAACGTAAGTTTGTCCCGTAACAGCTTATTCTATATGTTATCCCTACATGCAGAGTATTTCACGAAACTTAGTTTTAATGATGTTATTATAAATGGAAATGTTGAAGCAGGTAATTATAGCATCGGACCTATTAATTTAAAATACGTTCGCCTCCGATTGAACAGGAAGTGGTTACCAACTTTCTTATTGTAAATACAATAGAATACTTTTTATCAACTTACTCGATTGTATACAACGCACGTAAACAATTTATACCAGGGCACCTCATCCCTAAAGTCAACTCTTTTGGAGATATTTTTCAGCATTTGCTTGTTGAAATAAAATATTGAAGAATGTCATGAAAATTAAGATATTTACTTTTGTTGAACGAAATGAAAGGTCATGCGTCCCGCACCTTTTTATTCAAGAACTAGAACAAAACTACATTTGGTAGATCGAATAAAGCTCTTTTAAATGGACCAAGATTGTTAGAATCGGTTAAGCCCAACAGGAGTAACCAATATTTATTAAAATCACCGATTGAGATTGAGAAGATACGACAAAATGTGTTTAACGCAAAAGAAAGGAAATTGGGTTGAAAATAAAATGCATATATCGTTGATAACTCTTAAGTAGACGAAATACATTGGAAATTTTAATTTTATACTTAGTCGTGACGTTATGGTCATCTACTGGTCATTTTACAAACCTTCATGTCCAGCATTTCTTTTGGCTGCATTTATTAAAAAAGATTTTACGCGTAACCTTTGTGACTACTAATTTGTGACACATTTGGGCTACATATAACACGTCCTTATATTTACTGAATATTGCTTAAAACACGCTGTAAAAATTGTTCTCTTAGTGTTTATAGAGTAGGTGAAGGCGTTCGGTTACGTCAATGCGAAAATTAAATCAATCAACATATGTCGTAGTCCATAGTATTACTGCATTTGCTAAAGTGAACGTCATTCCTGTACCCCTACAATATATAATTTCCCAACGAGCTTACTCGTACAAATGCGCAAATTAAGATGCCAGCGACAGCTACAAAATTTACATACATCTGTAGCACATATAAGTGAGAAAATGTAGAATTTTTCTTAATGTTCTCGTCGTAGCAACATCGGTATAATTGCTTACGTAGAATATAAATATTGTAATTTAACGAAGAGTATATAAATATTATTAAACGGTGCAAGATCTTCATAAGTTAGCTAACCATCAACAATGATAATTACATTTCTGTGCATTTTCTTGGTTTGTTTAAGTGTTCGTGCTGAAGAAGATACTTTGGAAATTGTTCATATAGTGAGTTCAATTTTAATATATCTGCTAACGCTCTGCTCTGCTAAAGTAATTCCAAATCTTATCTCATTACCCTTCGACATATCATGTATTTAAGCACATGTTTTACATCATGTTACACTTCAACCCTATTGGGTTTCTACTTACCTTCATATTTTTAAATCACATTTACACTTATATACTATTTTAAACCACCAAATTGTACTGATAGAACTCACTCTTGCTAATCTCAATGAACCGACTTAAATAAAAAAAAGCACAAACATGATAAAACTATTTGTCATTTGTGGTTCTTTCGAAAATCTCTAACGAGATTTATTTATCAATTGACTTGTCACCAGAGATGAAACCTGGGCCCATCATTTTGATCCTGTGTCAAAGCAAGAATCAATGCAGTGGCATATTAAGGCCTCTACTGTAATGCATCAGTACACAAGTCAAAACTTTCAAAAGCTGCCGTTGCTGAATATCGTTTCGCAGAAATTGACCATCCACCTTATAGGTCAGATCTGTCCCCCTATGATTGTTTTTTGTTTGCAAATCTTAAAAAAAAGAAATGCTTAGAGAAACAAAATTTATGAATGATGACGGTTGCTGAAAGGTATTTTGTAGACAAACCCAAGGATTTTTTTTATAATGATTTAGAGATATTATTGAAGGGATGAAATACTTATATCTAAAATCAACGGCCCCCTTTTCAATGCATAGCCCGGGAATATAAAAACTCCCCTCTCACAATCGCCTGAACTTTTATTCAATTTAGTGAAAAACAGTGTTAATTTTCTTATTTGCATTAATATCTTGAACTGTATGGAATGTATTAAAAAATACTTTGGGCAACATTTAACTATTTTACTGGATTTAAATGAATAGTGATCAATAGTTTTCGCCAGTTTACGGCATAACTCTTCGCTTTCCATTTTCCTTTTTATTTGCTACAAGAATATAAAAATCACTTCGAATAATTCAATCTGCGGAAGTCGATCAAAAAATTACGGTTTATTTCCAATAACTGAAAACCAAATTATTTTATTTAAACACAATCAAAAATATAGCTTTGTTGATGTTTAACCTGTCGATTCGTCTTTAATTTTTCTTTTCACAAAGGTTTCTAGATTGAAACGGCAACAAGTGTAAGTTAGTATACCGACATTTCGCTCTCTACTACACGAAACTTCTTCTTAGCTGCATCATCTCAAACCTTGTTGATTAATTAACTGTTTGACATGATGGGTTATCGTAATTACTTGTTTTCTTTACGATATTTTCTATGTTTTATACACAAGAAGTTCGTTGCGCGAATCTAAGAGACTTATTTATAAAATACTTTTAAATTAAAATGTTTATTAATGTTTCTGGTGGGTGTGAAAGACAACCACAAGTATCAGCAATCTGTAAATGAGTTGCTGAAAATAATAATAAACAACACCAACAATTTCAATTATTATTATTATTTCGTTAGGCTCCTATAGAGAGTAAAGGTATAAGAGTGTAAAGGTGAAAGTTGTAAGTATAATAAGACAATTGTTTAAGCTATAATTTTTGAAATATTACAAAAAATGTTTTTTTAATGAAAATCATAGTCGGCCATGACTTTATACAAAGAGAATCTTTTCGATCATTTCAAACACCTGACATATTTATTTTTACAAATAAAAAAAAAGGTCCATTTTCTCCTTTCAATTTCTGAACTGCTTACGTAGTTAAGCTAAGATGGATTCAAACTATTAATTTGATTAACGGTCGGTGGTCCAGTGGTAAGAGGGTCTACGTTTGACTGGGCAAAGTTAGGCGTTGTGTGTTCGGGTCCTGCTAGAATCAAAAAGATTTCTTAGTGAGTCCAGTACACTTCCAAGTCACGCTTTACGGAAAGGTGATAATAACAAGACTAACACTTAACGCACAAAATTTACATATTCTTAGGCTTCTGAGGTTATAACAAGCTTTAAAAGCTAATACATTTCGTTGGGCTGTCATCGCACTAAAACAAAAATTACAATTATTACTTGTTAATATTCGTCATTTTTTATAAAACAAACTTTTGCTAATATTGATGGACGTTCCGTTAAAAAAAGCAACAAATTCGGTATTAAGAAGGTGTAACTTGCTAATTAATCATAATGGTGGACTCTGGAACATTCTTAGTCTTAAGTACTTTACCTACTTTAATTACATTGCTTAATTGTATCCTAATTTCATTTATTGTTGTTTATTCTCTGTTTATTAGAATTATAATTAAACGAAATATATATATATCACAGCAACATAATTATGATTATAATTTCGAAATTAAAAGAATGAATTTTACAATCATCTTCAACTTTGTTACCAAACGCGATGTGCATCTCTCAATTGTTTCCATAGCTTACTACCTGGACAGGTAAGAAACTAAAAGAAGAATATGTCCGTTATTTATTTGTAAAAATAACAACGTCAATTGTTATATCTTTTGAATCATTGAAAAACTATTTTTTTCATGAAGTAATGGCCGACTATAGTTTCCATTAAACAAACACAAATTTTCTATCATACCTCAAAAACTATAGCTTAAATGAAAAGCTCCGTTAGACTGCCTTATTAAGCACATAATTATCATTCTCATTTGCGCTTTTTTTTTTATAAATTCAAAAATCACATAGCCATAGGTACCGTACAAAATAGCAAAAAGAAACATTCGCTCGCATTCCCCATTTGATTGTCTCTCTCCATTCACTAGTTTGCAAGATGCCTATGTTAAATATCAAAGAAAACTCACCTGTATTATGTTTCTTACTACATTAAAGATACATTATGTGCCAACACGTTTTGAAAAAACCATTTTATTTTATGTGGACTTTAAAACTTAATATTGCATACAAAAGATAATTACTTCGGTTATGATTATATTAACATATATAATACAACGTCGTAAAGTATTATTTATCACCATATGAAACAAGGCTATATTTCTGATAAGTCAACTGTAACAAATCTGGTAGAAATTATTCTTGTAGATTTCCGCAGTCATTGTTTTCTTTAAAAAAAATCTTGGTTTACGTGTTGAAACCACGTCGTAATCGCATGAATCTGCCGACGTTTCGCCCTCAGTTTCGCTTCAACTTCTTCAGCGGGCCTTTAGAAATGGCGTTATCATGGCAATATTTTTTAGAAAGATTGAGCTACCTTACTCAAATAGGAAGAATTGAATATATGGAAAGAAGGATTGATAGAAAGTATATGCTTGATTTTCTTTATGTAGTATTAGTGTTTGATGAATATGTTATGCGTTCTATTATTTCAAACTTCATCATTTTCAATTCAGTTTAGACTAGAGAGACTTCCACAAGTAAAACTTTATTGGTCTTCTGATGAAAATAAAGGTATTTAATTTGTAATAAAAGCGATGTCGCGAAATTAATATCTCCGCATAAAAGTGAATATTCAACTTGCGACTAACGGTCAATTAGACAAGGAAGACAAAAAAGTACGGCCGCTAATTTGTCTATTGAGTAAGAATTTCCTAAAACACAATATTTTCTCCATCGACGAAAAACTGGTGTCTGGTGCCGGTACCTAAGTTTTGGATTCAAAATGTGTGGGATCTAGTAATGGATATTTATACCACTTTATGTCTTATGGTGGAAAACCTACTCAAAACGTAAAACAAGTATTTGGTCTAAGCGAAGAAGTTGTTATCAATGATTTAAAGGTTTTAGACAGTAGGTCGGCCATAAAGAACATTTCAAGTTCTTTGCAAGCCGCAATCTACTAGCTCACTTAAAACACGAATTATATTTTGCCACTGGAACTGTGCGTGAGAACAGCATGTTAAAGTGTTTATTAGAAACCACCAAGACGATAATGAAAACACCGAAAGGAACAATGGATTCACGTTACGATCATGTAAATGAAATAAGTATGACAATTTCGTGATTACAGTGCCAAATAATTGTGAAGCGGTACAGTCGAAACGAAAAAAAGGCATGTTTGTACCTTAATTAAGTATGATTGCCAAAATAGAAAAAATATATGGAAGGCGTTGACTTGTATGCAGATTATCGAATAAGCAACATCTGGTGGCCTTTATTTATACATATGATGGATTCTGCTGCAGTGAAAACTTGCAAGATTGTCTCCCAGCTATATATGTAGATTTCCGGTCTGAAATTGTAAGAAGTCTTATTACTGTTACAAAATGTAAAACGCAATCTGTTAAAGGATGTGAGTCTAGTGGATTTTTATCATTCATTTCGCGTTTGGATAATGTGGGCCATGTAATTTAGAAAAAATCGGAAAAATTGTAGGGACAGAGCACTACTACATTCTAGTGTAATAAATGTGGAATCCCGTTACATCCACACTGCTTCAAAGATTATTATAACCAACGGTTTCCTTAACTTGCAATGATAGTCGAATTTTTGTGTTATTTAAGACTAATAAATATTTTTGCACTAAATTCTACTTTTTCCTAAATGTTTTTAACAGTGGTCCTAAGTAAGTTAGTGAAACATACCTAGCTGTAGGTAGGTACTCTATTTCACTTAATGTAAATAGTGCTATATAGGTAATATGGTTTACTAAAATGAAAACGCGTTTACTAAACAAATTCGGTCGCCCGAACGAATTAGATGAGTCGAGTGGGCCGGTCTCATTATAAAGAAATTCGGCACGACCCGCATTTGGAATATTTCGGCCTGGCCCATTCGCATCTCTATTTCAGACTACATCCCCACATATACTGCGTATCCAATCATTTATCACATTACGTATTGGATATCGCAGATATCTTTGATTTATAACTTCAACAACTCATCCTTGTTTAAAAGCACAAACAGTAAAGCAGCAGCAAAAAGCTACATTCAACTATTTTTCTTTTTTTATTACTTATATATTATAGATTTTTATTTCCAAGTGTTCATGTTTGTTTTAGCTTTTTCGGCATGGAGAAAAAAATCCAGACACAAAGTACACTTATCCGAAAGACCCTTACAAGAATGTAACATATAAAATATTTCCGCAAGGTCAACTTAATAAGGTAATGCGGGAACTTGATATCTTACTTTCTTAGAATCTGGCTAACCTTTTCCATAGATAGGAAGACGCAATATGTACGATTTAGGCCGTGCTTTACGCAAACGTTACGACAATTACTTGGGTAAGATTTACTCGGAAGACGTAGTAGAAGCTTGGGCTTCTCCGATGGGTAGAACGTTACTATCGCTACAACTGGTTACAGCATCCTTATTCCCGCCAAGCGAAGAAGAAAGGTGGAATAAGGAATTCAATTGGCAACCTACGATCTTTCATTTCGCTCATTGGCAAGACGATACAGTAAGTTAAAATAAAAATTACGAAAGAACTTAAAATGTAACCGATGAATTTCAGTTATTCTTGAGCATGAAACAACCAGAATACATAAAAGAATATAATAAAGTAAGCATGTCCCACGAAATACAATCGATGATGAGAAACTACAGCGAACTTGTTCAATATTTGAGAGAGCATAGTGGTTTAGGACTTTATTGTACTAGACATGCGTATGTGCTGTATATGATTTTTGGACCCGAGGTGAGCTAGATGTTCATAAAGGTCTGTCACCTCTTATCTAAAAGAAAGGAAAAGATTTTACATGTCAAACGTTTGTTTTTGCTTCTATTTTCTTTTATCTCTAAGAAAGATTACTCAAAAATTTAAATATCGTAAACAAGTACTCATTTAATCTTAAAACCTGGACAAATGGGTATAATTTTTAACGTGTGGTAACAGCCCAATGGGATATATAAGCTTTTAGGTGATAACCGTACCTCTTTCAATACGTGGAAAATGTTCCGTGAAGAGTGAAGGAATTGTTCCCCAATATGCAATTATGACTCTGGATTACACCTCCCACTAAGAATATCTGATTTGAACGCACAACTCTATCACAGTCGAACGCAGTAGCAAGCTTACTGGTGTTCCAACCCGAAGTCGAATAGAAAGAATAATGTAGTAGACAACACACAAAAGTATTATTACCCCCAGTTTCCGGAAAGTAGATTAAATTTAAATATCTATCACGGGTTGGCACGTTGATCTCTGATTGACAGTTTTGTGACATCACTAGTGACGAATAAATTTACTTCCAGTAAAATACCAAGAAAGTAACCGTTATTTGCATAACCTTAACAAGAACTTAGTAGTAATTAATGAATTAAATTTTATCTGGGGATTAACTTAATTTAGGATTAAAAAGTGTTCTGGAAACCGGAGGCAAAATGCATACACAGACTTGGTCAATAAAATGGAGAGCCTTAAACTTTGCAAAACTTAAAACTTTTGTCAGACACTGGTTTCCAAGTTGAACAGACCCACTTGATTAAATATATTGTTCAGCATCTCGGTTTGTTTCAAGGACAATTCTTTTAACAAGCACATTGATTCACACAAGATTCAGATGAAGATTTTTTTGGCACCTGCAGTGCATTGTCTTTGACCACTTGTTGATGCCATGATAACAATAAATACTTCTTAGATTATTTAAAATCTGAAATCTAACAAGTTTAAAGAAAGCGGAAAAACAGAAAGCAGAAAATGGCCAACGCTAACTAACGATAACTTATATTTTGCAGCGTACTCTGTACACAAGGCGGTCGCAAATGGAGAATTCAGTTTACATACTCAGTACATAGGAAAGCGCTGGCTGATAAAAACGGCCGAGATCTTTATTAGGAATTCAGCTGAACACATTGCTCTGGGGCCAGAACGTCATATAGCATATATTTTAACACTGCCGCAGACCTATCTCATGCTAGCGCATTTATGTTGCCCGGCAGAGTCAGATCCAAGAGGCCGCCTACGAAGACGAAGAACAGAGCTCACTCAAACGGAATTTTTGCAACTGACAAAATCAGACAATCTCTGTTTGGTCTCAGGAAAGTTTCGCTAAGCAAACTTCTGGAATTCGCCAGAAGGGTATACTCGGCGAACTGAAATTACATTAGTAGCCTACAATAGACTTTAGTCGGCGTAGATGTGTGGATTAATCCACCAATCCGACTTTTCTGTTGTAAATTTTAATACGTACATTGATCATTCCGCAACATTTTCTGAAATTTTTAACATTCGCTTATGTCGACCGTAGTCTATATGCAAAATTGTTTCCAGAATACATTATTATCATTACTATGAGTTAGGAAGATATTTGGGCCATCTATTAAACCAAAGCCTGGTTAGGTTAATTGTAAGCTTGTTATACCACCTTGAGGCTATAAGGAGTACTTGTCTCAGATCCCCCCTGCTTACAGACATCGTTATCCTTTCTGTCCTTAAAGTTGAAACTGGTTTTGGTATTTTGGTTTTGAATATTGTTTCAATGCGTATCCCTTTTCCTTTTCCACAATCTTTAACCTGATAACATAATTTTTCAGCCCAGATTGTTTTTTGCAACAGAAACTTGCATCGAATTCTGCATCGATTAAATAATTGCAGCAAACTTGGTAGTTAAAATCAAAGATAATTTAATATAATATATTTTTCTTATATCCGGTATTAAAGTTATTCACATGAAAGTAGTAGCAAAATTAGACGGTAGAACTTCGACACTGAATACGTTTGGAAATATAGGGTACCATAATCCACTGATAATACACAAACCAAATTAATGTTTTCCATGCGAAATATAGCAAGAAGCCAACTGGACTTTACCACACTGGACGCATCGAATATACCCAGAACCTTTGAAGGAATTTTCACTTTTAGAATATAAAGTTCAAACGTACACACCTAGACTTAAATGGCTTCTAATGGGTATGTTGTAAAATCTGTATTTGTTGTCAAGAAAATTCACTTTTTATTTCAGGTAATCTATTCGTAAAAATTCTAAGCGATACTGAAGATAGAATAAAGTTAAACTCCACTAAGAAATTCCATCTTTATTCGGGACACGATGTAAACGTCTACCATACATTGGATTTGCTTGGATTGGATACAGGGAAGCCGCATTATCCACAATATGGAGCGTGTGTTGTTATTGAAGTACACAGAATAGATAATCGGCACATCTTAAAGGTAAAAGTTATGATCTCATGTATTCGAGAATACCGTACAATGACTATTTCCTAGGTTTTCTACAAGCGATCCAAATATGTCGATTTTAAATTATTAAATAATCGCCAAGGAGGAAACCATATAACTTATGATGAATTTAAAAGTATCATAAGGGATATGTATGAAAACGGAAATTCTTCCAACTCATCAGCTGTAAATAGTATCAAAACCAATATAATATTAGCTGCATTTATTTTATGTAAATTAAAGTTATTATATGTATTATAATAAAATAAAGACAACTTTACTTTATCGATTTTATTCTACCAATACATCCCAGTGGATAATATATAGACGTATATATACCGAATTTCTTATAGTATATAAAAACTACAAGACTCAATACTCTAAACCTATCTACACTGCTCAAAACAATTAGAGGATATTTGCAAAATTAATAATAAAATCAATAAATAAACAATATAAGACACGCAAATATTTTTATGTTGCAACTATAACGTTTTTAAACAAGAAACAGATTGCTTTGACTTTTTGTACAAGTTGAAGTTTCAACTTGTACAGCGCTTCAGTGCGAACGGCCACAGCTTGAGGTTATACAAGCGCGTATCCGAGCCATCTCGACTACAGTTAGATTTTCCGTATCATAGCAAATTTTTAACCGTAATTACGGGTAATAATGGAAAGGCAACGTGATTTGACGCACGCACAGGCTTGGAGAGCGATAGGTCAATTGGAAGGTGGACGGAGACAGCAAGCTGTTGCTGAAGTTTTTGCAGTTTCAGTCAGTTTCGGAATCGGCTTTTAGAAACTGGAGATGTTCAGAGAAGATGAGGACAAGGACGCCCAGCATCTACAACACCAAGAGAGGATCGATACCTAACACTATTTGCACGTAGAAATCGCACTCATAACGCAACGCAGCTTAGAAGTGAGCTTACCACTGCAACGGTAAGAGTAGTATCAACTCAAACAATAAGAAATCGTCTTCACAACGTTGGCATGTCTGCTCGAAGACCCGTAGTATGCGTTCCACTAACTGCTCTTCATAAAAGGTCGCGAAGAATATGGGCTGAGCAACATAGAAATTGGAATCACGATGACTGGGCACAAGTATTGTTTTGTGACGAATCCAGATTCACCCTAAATCCAGATAATAGGCGTATTTTAATTTGGCGTGAATCTGGAACACGTAACCAGCCACAATTTGTCCGAGAAAGGCCGTAATATGAAGGTGGGAGTGTAATGGTATGGACTGGGATAAGCGCAGGAGGTCATACAGGCCTTTAAGTGATACCGAATGGCAACCTAACTGCTCAGAGGTATCTGGATGAAATTTCGAGACCCATTGTTCTTCCGTACGCTGGCACTATGAGTGAAAGATTCATTTTAATGGATGACAATGCTCGTCCACACCGGGCAAACATCGTGAACAACTGGATTGAACAATTGGGAATCAATAGAATGGACTGGCCAGCAAATTCTCCTGATGGTAATCCTATCGAACATGCTTGGGATGCTTTAGGAAGACGTGTTGCATCAAGAAATATGCCACCGCGTACAATTCGGGAACTTCAAAATGCTCTGATAGAGGAATGGAATAATCTTCCACAAGAATTTTTTAATGTCCTGATTCGATCAATGCCGATGAGATGTCAAACCATTATTGCCCTTTGCTTTTTAAATTTATGGCAATAGTTGGATAAATCAAAGTAAAATAGTAGACCGTAATAAAATTAAGTTTAGAAAAAGCTTCACAAAGTTCTTTACTGAGTTGATTTCTTCACAATTGTGGGAAAAACGATTAAAAAAGCATAATTGTACCCTGATGATCATGCAAAAATTAATAGGCTCATAAAAGCTGTCAAAGAGGTACCTATCACATTTAGGAAAGAGAAATGCTTCAGAATGCGCAAATAATGGTCGTTTCGAATGAGGACAGGACGGTATGTTCTCAGCGGGCTCTGGTGAAAGCGAAATCACACCTTAAGGAACCAATAGATAAAATCGATAGGAACGAGCTACTCACTAGAATTAAACAACTGAAGAACAGTAAAGCTCCTGATCTTAATCGGATAACCCACCGTGCTCCGAAAGCCCTCCCAGAAAGTAGGATGCAGATCCTATCTGAAATCATCAATAAAGTACTCTTTCTTCGTCATTTTCCATCTGTTTCGTTTCCATCGGGCACCATAGGCCAATCAATCTCCTCTCCATAATCTCCAAGAAAAGAAATGGAAGTGAACCCCTTACCTTACGAACAGTTTGAGTTCAGATCAACGACGCCTTTAAGCGAAGAAAGACCATTGGGGGTGAACGTAGCAAGGGCGTTCAAATACCGTTTGGCATGGTGAAATCACTTTCAAAATTGGTTAGGTTGGTTTAAGCAAAGGAAGGATAAAGAGGTTTGGTTCTTCTATATTTCAGCGAAAGATAACGTAAGAGTTGGAGGCTTATTACTCCCCACACGTCCGATCGGGTCTAAAGTTCCGCAGGGACCTGAACTGTTTATAAACTACGCCTATGATATTCCCAAACACCCTGAAGTTCAACTTCCAATTTACGCCGATGATATCTACACTACTAGCAGGAAGGGCGAATTAATTATCATTAGATTACTCTATTAATCTGCTCTAGGCGTAGTAAGTTAAGCATTGCAGTGTGTTCACTGGAAGAAGAAGACTTCCGCCAGAAGATCTGGCAATAAACGATCATCAGTTTGAATGAAGTTCCACAGTTAAATATTTGGATAGGCGCACCACGGTAAAATTCACCATGGCAAAGAACGCTCTTTTACTGTTGTTGCGTAAACGCAACGTCAAACGTTTTTTATATCATATATGCCTTGGCCTGGTCGACGGTGGCACCAAGTCACATGAAGATACTAGAAGTTTTACATAGCCAGGTAATTTAGATGATCGCTGATTCCTGGAAAACATACAACAGAACAAACTTAAACATCCGCTTGCTGCTCGCTGACGCGAGGTAGTAAAGAAAACAGCTGCGGGCAAGTATCTCTGCCTACTGCTTGCGAGATAATGAAAGAACCTCAAGCTGAAGAACATGAAGCACCTTAGGAAAATGCAGCTGAAACTAGAAACGCTCCAATCAACGACTCCGAAGAGAGTCGTCTCCAAAGGCCAAGGGAGCCCAAAATCTAGCTGTGCAAAACATCGTAGAGGATCCAAAGTGCAGTCAAATGTTGTACTAATTTTTGAGTTAGCAAAGATCTCAAGCGGCAACCGTGTGATAATTAATAATAAAAACAACATTAGATGATTAAAATGTGAATAAACGTAAAGAACGTGAAGTTAAAGCTTCTAAATCACTTTGCAATTAATTTTCAATTTGGCAATTAGTTTGTAATTTAATATCATCCCTTTTATTATTATATGTTTGTTACTAATTTGTATGCATGTTATTCATTGAGTTTTATATGTTACCTCTTTATGTAGTTAAAACAAGCTAATCGACACTCCGTTTCGTCAGCAATTCTACAAGTAGTAAACAATCCCTACCTGGGTTTCAATAATGGTCTCAGTACCAACGTAGATATGCTAGATCTGTCAAAAGCGTTTGACTCCGTTACTCCACAGATCCTCATCCATAAATTGGAATATTATGGTATTAGGGATAATGTACTTAAAGATCTCTTGATCAGCGCTTTTCACATTGGCAGGTCTCCTATCGGTTATATAAGATTAACCGATAGGAGATCTGCCAATGTGAAAAGCGCTGATCTGTGCCTATGCTGATGGTACCTCGTTGGTGGTCTAAGCTACTAATCTTCAGGGTCAGTTTCCACGGACGCTCTTACAGAGGCATATGATTGGTTTAAAGCCAACCAATTCAAAGTTAACAAGCACAAAACGCAGTCTTTAGGGCTGACCACAAAGAAAATGGATGTTAGGTGTAAGAACGGGCGCTAAACTAAAGTGGTAAGCGCTCATCGACGTCCTAGTACCAAAATTATTGTCAACTTTGTTTACTTTACGAAGACTGATGCTTCTAACAACATACAAGACAGTAACAGAGGCATACTGTGCTACTTTCAATTGCTATTTAGTTATTGTGGTGTGGTATTCTGGAACTCCTTCAAAAAGTGTACGAAATCATTCATTCTACAGAGGAAAGCAAGCAGAACACTAAGCTACAATACAATGAGGGTTGAGAATGCTTACGTTGCCATGCATTTTTATTCTTAATGTGTTAATATATGTAGATTACAATATGGATAGTTTCCGGCCAACCGATTGTAACCAAAAGGAATCGTGGACAATTACGAGTTCCACCCCACCGAATGACGCACAGAGATCGGTTGATCGATTGTTTATAATGTTTTGGGAAACAATAAATATGTAACATGGCAATGTTTATAATACCTTGGTTGCCAATAAAGCGATATTATCATTGTAAACTACATGAGAAGAAGATAGTTAAAGAAGTAGAAAACCAAAACCGTATACAAAATATATTGAAATAAAATCATCTATGTACATAAGAAAAAAAATAAGGATTGAAAACAAATGTTTACAGCTCGAATATCTCGTCTGCAACAACTATAAATGGAAACAACTAATCAATTTATCCATTGTTTCCATTTATAATTCAAAAACAAACTGTACCGATGCGCTGCTTGCTTTTGTATCAAAATCTATTTCTTAATCATGCATTTATTTTCTCGGCTTTAATCTTCATATGTCTGTATGATATTGAAATTCAAGCCGTATTTTATTTTCTTACATTCAGTAGCCCGCGCACAAGTGTAGAAAATAAACATGTCAATTACTACCCTAATATTGTTACATATAGTAAGTGATGCTAAATATATCTTACTCAGATTTATTAAATTTTATATACAGTTTTTTAGACATGGAGAGAGAACACCTTTAAGAGAGTACCAGTATTCGAATGATCCTTACATTAATGATGAATTTCCCCCTTATGGTCCTGGCGTGTTGACAAACGTAAGAATTGGCGAATTCTATCAATTTAATTTAACCAAAGCTTCTAGGTTGGAAAGGAAACAATGTATGAATTGGGACAACTGTTACGTAGTGATTATAATGACTATCTTGGGGATCAATTTATGTTGAAACATGTGGACGCCTTCACTACAGATTCTGATAGGACCAAGACATCGTTAGATCTAGTGCTTGCTTCATTATTTCCTCCTCGAGGCAATAATATATGGCATGATGGTTTAAATTGGCAACCAATTCCTTATAATTATTTACCATCTAAAGATGACAATGTTAGATACTAACCAATTTGATTTAGATAGCTTAAGAATGTAAGTTTCCTCAGATTTTAGGAACAGTACTTCATGGTCGGGAATTTATACAAGCTTACGAGAGATATTTCGAAACCAATGAAACAAAAAGTTTCCTTAAAAAATATGAAGAATTCACTGATTATATGAGGGAGCATACTGGAATGCCTTTCACACAAACGAGAGATGCTTGGACTATATTAGCGAATCTGCAAGTGGAGGTATAAATGACATATAAAACTTTAAAAAGATAAAAGACACATTTCTACATATTATAGCGTGAATTTGGGTTAATTCTACCAGATTGGACAGCAACTATTTTCCCCAAAAAATTAACGGAGTTTGCCCTTAACGAATATTATATGCAAACAGCTACTAAAGAACTAAAGAAGATTGTTTTCGGTATGTAATATTTTGAACTTTTTTGTTAAGCACTTGCTTTTATCCAATATACTATTGTAGGGAAACTTTTTCACAAAATATTTAATGATACCGTAGCCAAAATAGACCAATCATCAGAAAGTAAGGTCCACCTATATTCCGGACACGATTGTACCATTGCCCACCTCCTAATCTTCTTTCAACTAATGTACCGCCATATGCCAAGCTATGGCTCATGTGTAATAATAGAAGTACACAAAATTGGGGAAAAATACGGAATTAAGGTAGGAAAATTAGGAATTCTATATTTGACCTTAGAATCAATTCTTTTTATACGGAATTTTAGCTAAGGCACAGAGATTCGAAACTTATGAAGTTTCATTATTTAAGCTTCTTCAATGGGGAAAAATTTTTAGAATTGGATAAGTTCAGAAAGATGTATGAAGATATAATTAATTAGTAGAAATAATCTGAATGTTTTTAGATAAATATACACGCCAGTTCAGCAAAAATAAAAGTAGTACAAGCATTGTCATTGCGTTTTCGTATTACCTAAATTCTATTTCAATATTGATAATTAAATAATGTTATTAGTTTCATACTTAAAACGTTTTATATAATTTGGATCACAATTATTATAATAATACTATAATAATAATACTTGAAAAAGTAGCCCAAACTTAAATAGACAATATTTATTAATATGTCCAAATATAAATCACACTCTTTATGTATCATTTTGTAAAAGTCGTTGTCATTGGCGCCACAATGAATAACGTTCAGAAAAGTGCAGTCAGACAACCTGTGACAGGGAAAAGATTTAACACGAAAGAGGAGATTGAATCTAAGTCGGGGATCCTGCTGAACACACGAACAAAACTAGATAATTATATGCCACTAATTAAAGCAATATCCAGTAAAATAATAATGAATCCATATTACCATATATTAGCTTAACAACAAACTATATACAGGTTGTTCAAAGTTACTGGGCCATTATTGCTAACTTTGTCTCTAATGTGTTTCTTTTGTAGAAGTGGTGGGGAACGATTCCAGTGCCACTGCCGCGACAGGAATGTCACTATCTCGAAGGTGACAAGTTTTTTATCGCTATATATTTCGGTAACTTTTGGGTGTCACCTCGTAAATACTCAAAATATTTTCGAAACTCATAGTGTAAAGGTCAATTTAGATGAACGCGGAAGCGCAAACGCAAAGTTTTATAAAGAAATCCCAAATAATGCGGAGTTAATTAGATGATATCATTAAAATCCTAGAGAAATATTTACATATTTTATGTCTAAAGTTTGATATCCTGGTAATAACCTTTACTCCTACGTTTAATTACATATATGCCACTAATTTAAGCAATATCCAGTAAAATAATAATCAATCCATATTAGTATATATTAGCCTAACAACAAGCTACATACAGGATGTTCAAAGTTACTTTGCTAACTTTGTCATTACTGTAGCTATGATATTCGTTGAATTACCGAATAATTAGTGACTTTTCCCTCAATCACGAACAAAAAAGATACGATGAAATTAATATTTTGTCTTTAAAGCAGTTTAAAAAAATTGCGCATCGCATTTCAGCGTTTGGTTAAATAATTCGCTTTTTTAATGAAACACTCGACAAATCGATAGAGATGATTGAGATGGAAGATCTAAAATATGAATCAAAGCAAGCAAGCGTTTCTTCTTCCGGTCTCTTGGACTTCTTTTGCTTTTGTCTTGATTGTTCGTTTTATAGCTGTTATTGTTGTTACTGTTGTCGCTTATTATATTTTTATTACAATGCCTTTTTATACACTCAGAGAAGTGCGTTACACGAAAACATTTGTGGATAGATTGCTGCCTAATAGAACGTACATTCTACGGCTTTTCAGAAAATAGAAAGGTAATCATAAATGAGAAAGCAGAGATAAACGATCTTGGCTCTTCTTGAAGCTACGCTAAGCTACCAGGTCCATTCGCGAACTGATGCAGGTACTGAACATTAATATTCTGAAAAAACACAAATATATGCCTTCTCGATACACAGTGTTAATCTTTGTATGTATACTACATGGAGTACTAGAAACTTTTCCAACTGCGGTATGGGTAATTAAACAAACATGTATTATTGGAGCATCATAACCCTCCTTTTTCCACAACCACATCGTCCACAGCATGAATGGTTGGTATGGCATCTAAAATAACCGAAGTGGTTAACAGTTCACAAGGCAGCATGGCGAGGCGTGCCTCGCAATGCGTAGACTTAGCTGCGTCGGGCGAACCAACGGCAGTAGTTTTTTAGCCGCGCACCAAAGGTGCTTCGGAGTGTTTAGTCAACGTTGTTTTGATAAACTCGCTTACCTTGACTTGCGTTAAGCCGGCTCATCCTGCCTCGCTATTCATTCGACAAAAGCCGAATCTGCCTCGCGAAATGTGAACTCGGCTTTAAGCTGCGCTCACACTTCGGAAGGCACCCTGGCGAGGCGCATCGAAGGCACCTTAGGGTGTTTGCCTTGCGTAATTTGAACTAGTTGCTGAACTAGAACTGCGATAAACTAGTTCTTTCTGCCTCGCATTCATTCGACGAAGGCCGCGGCAAATGGTTTGCGAAGTGTGCTAAAAGAATGTTTAGACAACTCTAAAAGGGAGGGCTCTCTTCTTTTTCCAACAAGACCATGCTCCTCAGCATAATTCATTGCAAAACGAAAGTTTTAACTGAAATTTGTAGAGACCTGATCTGAGAGGAACCCATGGGCCTGTCACGCTCTCCCGATCTATCCCCCATGAAATATACATGGATGTACTATAATGATCATTTTCAATCATTTTTTTCAAATGTCAACAATTTTATAAATGTAAATTTCATGATATCTTGATTATTATGACAAGCGGAAAAATCGTATTATCGCATCCTCCGTAATTTAATCAATGTGTTCATTTTTTTTGACCGAAATAAATCCCGTAATTTACATGTTTCGGCTACCTCAATAACTACTTTAATGAGGAAGTAATTACAGTTTAAATCGGCCCATGTGAATTTCATCTTTTTTGTTTTTCTTTCATTAATATTTTAAGTAAACTCTCATTTCTTATCGAATAATTGAAAAATATACAGGGTGTGAATTAAAAAAATAATAAGCACTACGATTTAACGCCGTAATGCGACATGCTTGACTGTTTTTTAATCGACACCATTGTGATCAGCGGAAAAATCGCTACATCTTTGGTAATTTAATCGACATCGTAGCTACGATAATAACAAAATTAACAATAGTATCCCTATAACTCTGAACCACCTGTATTTTTGTAAAAGAACAGTGTAAATGAACTTGCTAAATAAACCAGCTGATAAAACCTCAAGGTCAAAGTGCAGCATAAATCAATATAATTATCTATAAAACGATGTTATTTTAGTGCTCAAGTCTTTGATTTCATAATGTCAGTAACTTTTTAGTTTTCAAGTAGATCGCTATTATTAAATATATCAAACAAATTAAATGCACATCACTTTTTTGCCTATACAAGTAACGTAAGGAACAATACAAACACACATGTAAGGGTAAAATATTGCAAATGTTTGGTTCCAATCAGCGTTATTGTTAGCTGTGACAGCTATTTTAGATGATACGTTAGTAGACCCAAATAAGAGATTTATGGGTATCATTATTTTCTTAGCACGCCATGTATTTACGCAAATAGTAAAAAGTATATTACCTTTTACAAACTTGTAACATTTTTTCATAGCCTTATCTTATCGTTTATAAGCACTTGAAATTCAAATCGTGCGTATATATAACGATGAGGTAACGAATTTAATTTGAAGTGATCAAAAACACAACATGTCCGAAGATACGTTAGTATTGTTACACACGGTGGGTAGATCAATCAATAAATCAATTTGTGGCTCTTTTGTGATCACTATTCAAAACAGATTTTTAGGCACGGAGAAAGAACTCCAGATAGGGGTCATCAATATCCAAGGGATCCCTACATCAAGGAGGAATTTGCCCCGTATGGACCTGGTCAATTAACAAACGTTAGATAAGTAAGATTTTGCTCGTATCTCCGATTGTTGTCAATTTATGTTCTTAGGACGGCAAAAAATCGATGTTCGATTTGGGCAAAGTTCTAAGAAACATTTACGATGAATATCTTGGTGATGAATATGTACCTAAACACGTTTACGCTGTTGCAACCGACTATGACAGAACGAAGGCGTCTTTACAACTAGTTTTGGCATCGCTCTATCCTCCTAAAGGTCAAAACGTTTGGCACGAAGAGTTGAATTGGCAGCCTATTCCCTATTACTCCAGTCCATCTAAATACGACAATGTAAGTTACATACAAACATAATGTCTGTTAACAAGCTTTAACCTTGCATCTTCGACAATTTGTTACAGTAACTGTAAGACCTTGTAGAGAATACATAGAATAACTTAAGAACTTTTAACCTCGAATCTTATAAGGATTTGTTGTAGGTTCTGGGAGGTCTTCTAGAGAAACCAGAATTTCTAGCTGCTTACGGTAAAAATTTCGAAAACAGCGAAGCAAAAAAGCTTTTTCAACAACAGCATGATGTAATAGAATACTTACGAAAACACACTGGAAATGATATTAAATATATTAGGGATGTTTGGTTGCTTTTAGGAACTTTGGTCACCGAAGTAATAAATAGTATTTACTTCTAGAAAAGCCATAAATATATTTTAACAATTGATTGTAGAAACAATTCGGATTGACTCTTCCGGACTGGACGGCACCAGTTTTTCCAAACAAACTAATAGAGTTAGCCGCACATGAATACAAACTGCAAACAGCTACAAAGGAATTGAAGAAGTTGGTCTTTGGTAATTTGCTAGAAAAAATATTGAATGATACTAAGGCAAAAATAAGCGGAAAGTCCGAATGCAAGATCCATCTATATTCAGGACATGACTGCAACGTAGCACATTTCCTAATACACTTTGGAGTGATGTATCGCCATTTTCCAAGTTATGCATCATGCGCCGTCCTCGAAGTTCATCTGCTTGATGGAAAACACGTTCTTAAGGTTGTTACGCCAAGTATATTGGTTTACACAATTTCTAAATGGCTAATGTTTGGCATATTTTAGTTGAAATACAGGGAATCAAAAACTACGGAATTTAAATATCTATCTTTTCCAAATGGAAGTCAAATTCTAACCTTAGAAGATTTCGAAAACTCGGTAAAGGATTTGTTAAATTAATGAAAAGGATGGATATGGATTTTAATCAGTGCATACAACTGTAACAAATTATATTTCAATGTAGTATTACTTGGTTGTTATTATTTATACATCTTACATATCAATCAAGAATCAACGAAATAGAAAAAATAATAAGACATAATCACGCAGCTGGCATTAATTCTGTTGTTTTTGTTATTGTATTTATTATAACGCCATATAACACTTTTTATATGAGTAAAACCTCATTCTTTTCTTCTTATTCTATGTAAACGCTTTATTATAAAGTTATCCATGATCTATCAAAAGAAATCCTTAGTATGCTCTCATTTACAGAGAATTACAGTATTGCATACGTGTATATGTACACTGCCGTTCAGTGAAGTTCGGTCATACAATAAAAATCTATTATATCACACTGTATACAATTATTAATACATAAAATTAGAAAAATATTAAGCATACACTCTTTTCTAAGGGATTAAAGCCATAAATTATTATGTAAAGTAGAAATATTGCGACAACACAATAAAGTCCCTTTTATTATCATTCCAAGAATTTCTCGGAAGTACCGATCTTTTGAAACGGGTCGTTTGGGGATTATTAACGAACAATACATTTAGGAAATATACGGCAGCATCACTCTTGTTTATTTATCACAGGCGTAAAGATATAAATTTGCTTCATTTTACTGTTAAACGTGTGTTGGTGTGCATTATGCGTTTTTGCGCGAAAGTTTTAAGAAAATTTACTTCAAAATGGCACGTGGCAAGCCTACCAGTGTAGAAAAACGTTCACGCATTATTACGCTGTTTGAAGAAGGATATTCGTGGCGACAAATTGCTGAAAAAATAAATATGAAAAGTTCAACAGTAAATGACATCATAAAGCGATATCGGACCACTGGAACTATAGAAAATCGTGTTCGTCCTGGAGCATCTAGGAAAACAACAAAAGCTGAAGATTTGAGAATTGTATTATTAAGCAAACGCAATAGAAAATTAACAGCGCCACAAATAGCAGCCGATGTCAATCGAGGCCGTGAAGCGGCGAGTACGGTAAAACGTCGACTTCAACAAGCGGACTATCATGGGCGCATTGCCATTCGAAAACCCTTATTACGTCGGGGCAACAGAGCAAAACGACTACAATGGGCCCGTTCTCATCTAGATTGGTCGTTAGATGATTGGAAACACGTGCTTTGGAGTAACGAGTCAAAGTTTGAGGTTTTTGGGCAGAATCGACGAGTTTATGTCCGAAGATCTAAAACCGAAAAAATGATCCCGGACTGCTTTGTGCCAACAGTGAAGCAAGGGCGTAGTTTTATGCAGAGTGCAGGATGTAATGAGGAAGGAAAATTATTTCGCAATACTTCAGAATCATGCAGTGCCATCAGGATTGCGTATAATAGGCCGTAACTTTACATTCATGCATGACAACGACCCAAAACACACTGCGTTAGTGTGTAAGAACTATCTAAAGGAGCAAGAAGAACAGCACACCCTGAAAGTAATGACATAGCCCCCACAAAGTCCAGATTTGAACCCTATAGAGTTGTTGTGGGATGAACTAGACAGGAGGATCCGAAAAATATGCCCAACTTCAGAAGAACATTTATGGAATATTCTGCAATATTAATGGATTAATATTCCACAAAACATTTTAAGAAAACTTATCGAAAGAATGTCTAGAATAGTTCGAGCGGTAATTATCAGCAAAGGAGGTTTTTTCGATGAAAAAAAAAATTTAATGTTCAGTATGTTATATTAGGCCAGAATAACTTTGTATTTATTTACTTTTGTCTTTTTTTACCTGTACATACAATAAAATTGCATTTTGTTTTTAGTTTCGTTTGTTTCTGTAACCTTTTCATGTTTTTTACTAACCGACCGAACTTCTCTGAACGGCAGTGTTTAACTAACGTGTCTTGACACTGTTATTGGAACGTATTAACTACTAGTGGATAACATACGTAGAAGACTTTTCTAGCAAATATCTTTATTGAAGAAACCAGATTATCAATTGAGATCATGTAAGACTAAAGATATATTTTAACATGTACTACTTTCTACATTATCTATCGTGTTTGTTGACTTAATTTTAGTTAAGTAAGTGTTGAGTTGTTACCGAAGAAAAGATAAGATATTATTTGTTAAGGAAATAAAAGTCTAATACAGTAGATACCGACGCGCCGTATAATCCAAATGTATGTAATTAACAATTTAGCTATTTTTAAACCAACGCTAAAGTAAATGTTTGGTTTTCCAAATAATTCGTATTCAAATTAATTCTACATACAAATAATTGAATTAACAGTGTTGTAGCTCAAAATTCCAGTAGTTGTGTCGTCATACCACACCATTTAATGCGTTTGAAATGAAGTGTATTGGACGTATGGAAAGGTGTTTTACGCACTTATGTGGTTATTTAACGCGGGCGCTTTTCATAATCTTCAATAAATCATTCAACAACCGTGTTACATGTCTTTGGAAACGTACCGGTACCACGCCGATTTTTAAGAATAATGAGGTCTGAAAGCTTTCACCCTATTTTATTTTCTATATTTCTAGCCAAAATCTTTGAATTAATATACTCTTTGTTGAAATTACAATCACAATTCATTCAGCATAATTCAGCATTGTTTTTGTTACCTAAACAAATCCCGTTACGTTCCTGTGACATTTTATAGTGTCATCTCTAAGTTTGGTCCTTCAAGATTAAAGAAGCGAAAATGAGTGATCTGAATTTTGAATACAGAAGCGTTATTAAATTTACATCGAAAGAAGGCAGTATCCCTAAGAATATCCACAAGAGAATGGTTGCAGTAAATGGAAAAAATAGCTCGTCCTATTTCCAAGTCAAATTGGTGCAAGCAATTCAAATGGAGTAGGGAATCCTTCTACGATGACCCAAAGTGTGGAAGACGTCTGGAAGCACGAACTGAAAAGACTATTAACAAAGTTGAACATTCACCATCCAAAAAAAGAAAGAGGGCAACAGGTATTTTTAGAGAAAAAGGAGCAAATCGTCCCCAAGACTTGCTGTGCTCGATCAAAGACAAAAAAAATGTAAAAAGTATGGTAAACAACACAAAAGTATCGGCAACCTCCGCGCCGCACAAGTTTAATTAATTAATCCGGGACGGCCGTTTCGAGGATATGAATGACCCACATTCTCAACCAGTGACCGAATGATGAAACCTCTAAAACTCAGATGCATGTTCTATCCTTCTATCCTGTTTTCTGAATTAGAAAACTTGAAATTGATTAAGAATATAACTTTTCCCACAATTGTCGTTGGCTGGACTTATACCAAACTAGCAGAAATTATTAATTTTTTCAGCGACTAGACAGACTTGTGTTTGAGAGGGGGTTCGTGTTGCCTACTGGTTTGTGGACAATGTGAAATGCCAAGCAGAGATGTAGGGGTGGCGCTGATGACTTATAACCTTGTAGATGTGTCCTTTTAACATTACAATACAATTAGCACAATATACGAAGTCGTTTCATTTGTATCATCCTAATAAAAATGTTTAAGTTTAAACTTAAATTAAAAAATTAAAAAAAAAATTAAGTATGTGTTTATTTAAATAAAAAAATCATCCCTAAATACCATCAGATGATTTCTACGCAAACTGATAATTTTTGAATTTTTATTAAATTCCAACATAAAACCAAAATTTGATTTCCTGTGTTTTATTCTAAATCCCCTTAAGGATTTCTCATCGCAATACAAATGCTTCAGTTACGTGTCTGTGAGTAAAATCGGATTCGAAAAATCGATCCCCGCTACTCACATGTACCTATCTCGTTTATTTTTCGAATTACACCCCGAAAAAGGCTAAAGACAAGGATCAAAGTTTCCCGACATTCTAAAACTCATAGCTCGCTTACCGTAAGAGATAGAAAATCGGGGTAACTTTTAATGGATCCAGCGTATTGAGATCTATGAGTGAAGTTATTAGCTGGAGAGACATAGGAAAATTAAGAAAATGAGAGAAGAAATATCCTGGGTAGGTGGACAATGTGAAATGCTACGAAAAGATGTGGGAATGGCGTTGATGGCATATAACCTCGTAGACGTTTCGTTGTAACATCACAATATATATTATTATAATTTTTATTATATGGCGTATGAGAAGACATAAAACGTGAAACAATACGCAGTAGAAAAATCTTAACAAACATATAAACCTCTTATTAAATGTCTAGGATTGATAACACAGGTCTTCAAAGGTTAACTTTGTGTGAAATTGTCATAAATATGTTAGCCGAAGTTAGCATTGTTCTTTGAAGTTCAAATATAAGAAGATAAAGCAAAATCTACAATTTTAAAAAATTTGTTTCTCACTGTTTACCGTTGAATAGTTTTTGAGTTGTTTCGTAACTCTTTTGCATCATTTCATTTGTAATAATATTGTTATTAATTATTATTATGAAATTTAGCATTAATAACAAAATTACTACATAAATGGAGCTGACTATGGCAATACAGCGAAATTTTGATGTATAGTTTGAAAACACATTCGTATCTACTACTTTGATTAAGCTCTGGATAATATGTCATATCGAACACTATAAATAAATTGTCAATTGCCGACAACCGGATTCTTCTGATTCATAAATTTATAACAATTAAAACATCTTAAGCCAATTAAACATTTAGTTTAATACAATATTTACTCGGCCTGAGTAATGCAATATAATAAATAAATATGCATTGTACACCAGAGATTGTAAAACACTATGTTTTCCGATGTAATAAAATTAAAAACTTATCTTATCATTGTGTAAGGTATGGTTTATATAAAACAATAATTTGCAAGTGTTCGTATTCACTTACTGAAATTTGTGCTATTAAATTAAACATGTCCAGTAATACGTTGGTATTGGTGCACACGGTAGGACAAAATTCCAACACTATCTCTCGCAACTTAAAATGTCAAGATGTGGTTTAGATTTTTAGACATGGGGAAAGAACAACGGATTGGGAGTACATGTACCCCAACGATCCATACTGCCAAGAAGAGTTTTTACCATACGGACCCGGCCAACTAACAAATGTAAGTGTAGCGGGAATTTATCAATATACATAACTCTTTTTCTCAATACAGATGGGCAAACAAGAAATGTACGATTTAGGAAAACTATTTAGAAGCAGATACGATCACTATTTAGGTGACCTATACCTGCCAAAATACGTAGAGGCTCGCGCTTCGCATTTCGATAGAGCTAAAACATCTTTACAGCTGGTTCTAGCATCACTCTTCCCGCCAAAATGCGAGACAGTTTGGAATGAAGATCTAAATTGGCAACCAATACCATACTATACTTGCGCTTTCAAGGATGATGAGGTATATCGTGATAATTGCAGAGTATATATTACAAAAGGTTTAAGTGCTAAAGCTCTAATTGTAGAATGTTAAAAAAAAAGTATCTGGAGCAATACAAAGGGTCTATGAGAACTGTATTACTTCAATAATTATCCTGAAATTTCGTTCAACTAATCTTCCTAAACCGTAGATACCTAAATGGGATATAGTCTTCCAAATGTTTTATTATTGGTCTGTAGAAATCTTAATCTTACACTGCAATTACGGAATTACAATGTCCTTTATGTCATTCAAAGTTTTCCCCTTCTTCAAGTATTACAAACTCTCCATTTCTCCATCTCGTTAAAAGATTTTTGTTTTTTTACTTTTTAAGGGACTTTCATACGAAATTTGTATCCAACATAGTGGCATAATATTTTTAACTTTATAGTGTTTATCACATTATCACATACCAGTTGAAAATCTTTAAAATTTGGTCCCTCTAATAGGCGAACAACGAAAAAGTTACCGTGACGCGTATGTATAATCATTTTTTCAGTATCCTTGGGTGCATACGACTTAGTAACCCGTTTACGTTTCTCAATTTGGGGAAAATCACAGTCGCATTCAAAATTCGATTGACCATTGATCAAAAACTTATGCTGAATATTGCTGAACTTCCCCGTTATTACAAGGCAGAACATCAAAAATACTACTATTTTTTTTCGACCGATCCAGTTGTCTGACAAAATTTCTCTGAGAGTTTTCTCTGGGAATATTCACATTTCTAATTTTTTCAAAACAGCAGACGGTACTTTACTGTATCCTCTTCTGTAATTGACCAATTCCATAGGCACGTATGTACCAGAAATGTAAACCCTTAGACTGTAGCATGACGTTTGTCTGATGTAAAACATTTCGCTGCGCGTTAATGTTGGAAAGAAGAGTATTTAGTTTAGGTCAATACTTATTACGGAACTAGCAGAATTTGGTTGCTGAGATCTAATCTTTCCAATTTCATTCTACATTGCTACACTTCTTTTTTTATTTTGACATACATCACAAATCAAAAAGGTATCTGACCTAGGCCCCCCAAATCGCAAATGAGAAAATTCTTTCTTGAAAATATCACAATATATATAGGCAATATATAGTCGATTCATATTAACCCATTTAGGACCATTACTAGAAATATTAAGGAAAAAGTTGACTTTTTAATAAGAAAACAATTATTAATTCTTAAATAACACAGTGCTTAAGTTAAAATAAAAGTACAAAAATTCGATTATTGCTTTTTCCATGTCGCGTTAATGCAATACTGGGACTATACGTTAAGGAAACCGTTAGTTATGAAGTTATGAAGCTCTTTAAAGCAGCATACTCTACAACATCTCCCCCAATTTTTCCGATTTCACTCAACTATATGACCCGTATTATCCAAATACGAAATGAATGATAGGGAAGCAGTTGACCCACATCCTCTAACAGATTGTGTTTCACATCATCTAGCAGTAATAAGGCTTCGGAAATCTAGCATATCTATAAATAATTGGCACCACCATTTCTTTTTACCGTGAGTGCTTATTTAATAATTTGTAACTGCGTTGTCATGCAAGTCTACGTCTCCCATATATCCATTATATTTGGCATGATACTTGGTTTAGGTGTAAACATGCTGAAAAATCGACATCGTATTTCTTACAAATCGAATACCGTTATTTCCATTAGACCAACAAAGTTTTGCTTGTGGAAAACCCTCTAGACTAACTAAATTAAAGAGGATTGTTATCCCTTGAATATTTTATGGATTTCATCAAACACCCTTGCATAAGAAAATCAAACACATACTTTCCATCCAGGGTTTCAACCTTGTTCATTACACTCTCCTCTAGTTTTCGAATTGAAAATCATCATTTTGTTGATGTTACATTAACGCAACAATGGAAATAAATGGGTTAATCCCATCTATGTGGGGTGTTATTTAAAACAATGGAATCTAATAAATAAAATAGATTGAGAAATAATGAAATAGATAAATAAGTACTATTCCAGAAAATAATTGAAATCCAAATCCGTTAATAAAAGTAATTTTAGTGAATTAAATGTTTAAATTGTTCCCCATTCACAAGTTGACAGTGACCCAATTTCTTAAAAATTCAAGGGAAACTTCTTCTACTAACTTCTAGATTAGGCCCGTAAATCTTCTATGTAATCGGGTTTATCTTTATCCACCTTGGACACAAAAAAAATTCTAACAGATCTAAATCTAAAGATCGAGCCGGCCACTCCATATGTTGTTTAGGTTTTAAACGAAATTTTCTCAAAACAATTGTTACGTAACCACATGATATTTTTATTTTACCATAAAGAGGGCTTTATGGTAATTCAAAAGAAGTGGTAGATTCGAGTTAAAAAAAAACGGGTGACGTCATATCTAACAAACACTTGAATGAAAATAATAAATAATACCTAAGTTATATCGATAAGAATTTCCTGTACAACCTTTGTTTATTTTTTTTTTTTGTAAAATCTTCAACGACGACAAAAATGGCGTTTCGATATTTCTAACTCGCTCGTATATAACTACTTTTTCATAATTTCCATGACGCCAGCTGCGAACATTCATAATTTAAATTTGAATAAGCCACAAAATATGTTCAGCTACTTTATAATGATCATTGAAAGAAAACTGTTTATGATTTGTATTCCTTGCCACTTATCCGTAACCTTTTGCTTTTCTATTTCATATTTTCTGAACCTTCCTCTCACATAGTAGCCCTTCTACTATCTATTTTGCAACTAAAAGAAACATAGGAAAACACACTTAGTGTTTGCGTTTGTTACTAATGATGAAGAGCGGCACTTAGAACATAGGCCACCTATTAACTAAAATTGAATTGTTGAGCTATCGTTTTTGGCACATATACTCTTCCATGATATTGATTTTCTTTATAGATCCTTTTTATAGTGTTGAATTCAAACCAATTAATTTGGTACTTGGACCCTTTGTAACTTATGCTCTTCAATTTCTAAGCAAATTTTGGAAAATATTACCATTAGTTTGAAGATTTTAGGTACCGCCTTTGGAGGAGCTGAATTTCTCAAAGCATATGAAGAATTCTTTAAAGACGAAGGCAAACATATTTTTGAAGGCCACGAAGAACTGTTGACGTACTTGAGGAAACATGCCGGAGGAGATTTTAACACTACAAGAAGCGCGTGGTATCTATACGCAACATTAAGCACTGAGGTTTTATCATAAAGAATTCTAGTACAAGACGACATTTTTATGATTGATAAATTTTATATTACCAGCATGTGAATGGATTAAAGCTACCAGATTGGACAGCCTCGATATTTCCTGAGGAACTAGGTAAGCTTGCTTTTAGGGAATACATCGCACAAACAGCTACGAAGCAATTAAAGAGGTTAATTGTTGGTAAGTTTAATGCGTCCTATCAGTAACTTGCTCCTATTATCTCATTTCAAGGAAATTTAATGCGAAAGATACTGACTGATACCAAAGCGAAAATAAATGGAGCTTCAAGTCGCAAAATTCATCTGTATTCATGTCATGATACCAATATCGCTGCATCTTTAAACTTTTTCAATCTGTTGCCTCTGTATCACCTTCCAAAGTATGCTGCTTGTATTGTATTGGAAGTCCACAATATCGACAATAAGTATGTCATAAAAGTATGTAGATATAGTCAGTGCATGTTAGTATATCTATTGCCCAAACTCCTGTGTAAATTTTAGCTGCTGTACAGACAGTCAAAAGATGCAGACCTTCAATGCATGACTTTCTCAAATGGAACTGTTTGTTTGAATCTGGAGGATTTTGCCAAAATAGTAGAAGACTTGTTTATTGAAGATAAATCCTAATAAAATATTTTTGGATACAGAGAAAAACAGAGCATGGACTAACCTTTGTAAATTATCAGTTTTTTTTTATTTTGTTTAATAGATACAATGATTTGAAGATAGTCTGGTTGCTTTACATAACAATAAATATTCTCTAGTTAAAAAGAATAAAGGATACTTTTCAAATAAAAATTCTGCTTCCAAATTCATGTGGAAGCCTTTTTATTTTAATTTTATGTAAAGGGAGAGCATGCCAATAATGGTAAATTATATTGTTGCAACTTTGCAAATAATCTATTCTTTATTTAATATTTATTATTGTTGTTTTTACTATCTTGTCCGATACATCTAATTAGCAATTACACATCCCCATGTGTAATCAGAGAAATTCCTACTTTTCTGTGCTTCGGGGGAAGCACACAGAGTAACTCGTCTCAAATAAAATTTCTTTCCATAACTGGTTACGTAAATAACTATTAAATCGCTTTTTGCGATTTACGATTTTGTTCTATTCAACCTTCAATTGTGTATTTGTGCAATTGAAACTACAGCGAATTAATTAATTCCTGGTTAAATTTTTTGTTAAAACTAAAATTACATTAAAATTAAAACTTTTAATTCCGATTCCGCAGATGATTTAATTCCATCCAACAATATTTTCAAATTACCTTTGTCGTACCCAAATAAAAATAAAGTCACTAATTTTTATAAAAAGTTAGGATTTTTTTCTTTTCTTTTATTAGGCAGTAGTCTCGATAGTTCGAGTAACCGTAGGTACTTTTCCAACTCCCTTTTTCCTAGAACCTCCTTCACTCGCAAGCCGTAATTTGTGTAAGAAATTAGAAATCAAGGTGGACTCAAAGCAATTTTTTCGTACTAATGTCGACATTATACTTTTATTCCATGACGTCAGTCGGCACCCAATTTGAACCAAGACATCAACCACCGCATAAAATAAAACACCTACTTTAATTACAATGTTGTATATTATGTGTTAATAAAAATAAACAAATAACAACGCGATAGAGGTAGAAAAATAATAAGATCTTAAGATATAATACACTAGTAGGAAGCATCTTAATTATACGGGTCATCTCCTAATATATCTCTATATTCTTCCATAAATTCATCTAACGGCCAGAAACTTCCAATATTAGGAAACTCCAATAGTTTCGCTTTTTCGTTTTCACTAATTTGGTATTTCACCTGAAAATATTTTTCTTTAATTTAATCATTTACTGATCCACGGCAGTAAAGTTTATCGATGATAATAATAAAAGGGAATTCTTCACTCTACCATTCCCAAAAATTAGCTTACTTTAAAACCGTAAACACCATCAATGTTATGTAATTCGATAGTGACATTCGCACAGAAATCAGGGTGTCTCCAATCGAACACATTCAGCGCCTTCAGAATCATGCCCACTGTAAAATCGTGGCCTGAATACAGATGCAATCTAGCGCTTGACGCGTTTTTCGTTTTTGACACAGAGTCTTCAACAATCTTCTGTAATAATCCGCCTAAAAGTAAAAATATTTTCACTGAATTTGTATCAAATATTTTTTATATTATATATTACTTAATAGTAATTACCAATTGTTAATGATTGCAATCTTTTCGTCGATGACGAAACGTGGAATTCCTGTAACGCATATTCTTCTATTTTGTGAGGCCAGACTTCTTGCGTCCATTCGGGTAATTTCAGTCCAATTTTTTCCTAGAATGAAACATTTATACAAACTGCAAATAATATAAGTTACTATCGAAATTGCACAATCAAAATTGATGTTTCCAAATTCGTTTTACGATTATTACCTCGAAAACGTTGGAAATTCATTTTTATACGTTATTAACCTTTAGTGACGACATATTACACACAGTTTAGCGCAGAGTAATGGTAATAAGATCTCCTAAGGTAAGGTCTCCTGTTTTATTACGAAAAATGAAAATTGCACACAAATTAATGCAAAAGTAAAACATGTTCAAATTCATTAAGTTCTAAAGCTTGCTCGAGTTCATTATACAAAATTATTCAATATAACTATAAATTGACATAATATGTGATGAATTCTGAAAATTGATGAATAAAATGAAGCATAAATTTGTTTTCAACAAGAATTACTGCTTTAACCGTTAATGCTTTCGTAAAAATGTATAAGTACATTTTGCATTTAAAAGTGCTTTAATGTGTATATTAAGTTGCATACACACGCTATTCGACGCAAACATATGGTCTACGTCATGACATTAGGTACGCAGTACTATAAGTGCAATTTTGTACATTTTTTGTACCACGACATGAAATGCATATTACATAATTCTAGCATTAGAAAGAATTCATTTATAATCGTATATAACGAACAACGTTGCTATCTATGTGGAGGCACGTCCTCCTCACTCTTCAGTTTCTCCGCGCACATGCCAATCAGTCTCCTGAGCAGCGGTAAATTATTACTGATGTCCATGTATTTTAGTAGAACTTTCTGACGTGATATAAGCCTTGCGTAGAAAACATTTTATGGTCAGAAATCTTCTACATAATTGCTAGCCAGTGAACAGGTACGATGGTCTCTAGATGACGTCAAATAAATTCCGAATGAAGAATGCCTCCAAATTTAGCTCAAGCAAGATTTAACAAAGATGTAGATTTACAAGGGTTCATAAGAGAGCTTGGAAGTTGTAAAAACGCTATAATGAATATCTCATCCCCGTTCCATCCTCAAAATTTAATTCGAAATAAAAAAAAATAGAGAACCTTTAAATGTGAGCACGTGCTATTATTTATTACTGGCAAAAGAAGTGATACATTCGCGTAGCCAGAATTTGATCAAGGGTGGAGGGGCCAATTAGAGTTGACATTTTGGAGACTTTGGTATGAGCGGCAATAAAAAACGAAAGTGAAGTTATTTAAGAGATTTTGGAGGAGCGGCCCCTCTCTACCCACCTCTGGCTACGCCCATGCATTCGACCATGTGCTAATGCGTGGAAACCTCCACTGGATATATTATTTTCAATATTTGAGGTCTTGTTTTTTCCAGAAACGTAACTTTTTCTTTTTAAATTATTGTGTTTGCACTTTTAAGTTATATAACAAACGTTTTGTAGCTTAGCGCTCCTTTTATTTAATTCATTAAAATTAAAAAGCTTACATGTAAGCCTGCAGAAACGAGTACGCTTCACGTACTTAACAGATACTAGACGGACTCGTGTTTTACCGACTCTCGGGGAAACGAGTAGGCAATATGAACCCATTTTCATGAGATGAATAAACACGAGTCTGTCTAGTCTTTGCTAATTTCGTGATGAGCAACTTGTTTCTGCAAGCCTACTTACACTTCCAATTGTGTTTTCCATTACAATTCTACGAATATTCGCTTTTGAGGGTAATTGTGTTGATACATTCGCTACATTTTTTCCATCAATTGTCGGTACACTGCCAAAATGAACGACGACAGCTAGTGTTGCCAGCACTTGTATGATTGTAAAAAATAAAGTACATTCACATATCCTTTTGAACGCTTATAGCTTATAGAACATATTTTCTTTCGTCTAACGAGGAAATTTAATAAAATAGCAAGATAGTTGTCTGATAGTAGATATAAACTGCATGTAAAAATTGTTGCGCCATCTAGTACGCAAACCGTCAAATCTAGTACATTCAAAAATGGAAAGTTGGTAGGTGCTAACATATTCTTTTTGCTAGGAATATTTTTCTTTAACTGGTTTTAGATATGGTCTACCTATGAAGGTTGTATGGGGTTCCCCCCATACTTTGGTTTTAATTATTTCATCACATTCTCACTGGTATAAGCTGCAAAGTTTGAAAGGAGGAATTTTGAAAGTTCAGTTACGAATAAATAGCAAACTTTGCAAGTGTAGCAATTAAATTTAACGATAAACGAAATAATGAAGATTTTTCCAGAACAAGTGGAGGATTCGTCAACAAATTTACCGCGAAAAATACTGTGAACAGTTGAACAAAGAGTGGCAACATCAATTTGAATAAATACCCCATAAGAGGCGAATGAATCATTAATTCAAAAGAAAATTAAGCACAGGAACTAAGATTTAATTTTGGTCAATTTCTGAAAAAGATACACTAACACGTCATCAAATGCAGATATCGTGTTTGTAGAATATTGTCCTTCATAAATTACATTTGATGGAATAATTTTGTAGCAATTTGTTATAAAAATGATCTTTAGTTCTACTTTTACAATAAACTTTCGCAATGTAGCACCATCTAGTACGCAGATAGGCAAACCTCCTATGCAAGTAACCAAATCTAGTACATTTAAAACTAACAGTTGGTAGGAATGTGTGAAACACTTTCTTCTTGCTCGCAACATTGATGGCACCACTACTAGATAAGCCAACTGCATTATAAATTGATACAAATAACTTTTCTTAAGAAAAAAGTACAAGTTAAAAGTTACGATGTAGTGAACAAATACATTATTGAATTGTTCAAAAGTGTGTGAGTTATTTCCATATGAAATCCACGCTGAATGATAAATACCATCAAACTTTAAAAGAACTTGCTTTGGAGCAATTAGGGATTTGATTTACTTTAAAAATAACAGCTTCAATTGCGTTAGTGTGTAGTTGTGCAATGTGATTTAATTCAACGTATTAAGAAACTGTTCCAAACAAATTTGTTCGCAGAATGTTAAATTTTTTATGGAACAAATAAGTTTCTAGTATTGTACGTAAAAAAACTAATTTGTTCCAGAAATTCATACATTAACATTCTGTGAATTGTTTTCAATACGATTTCACGTATCCTAAATCACATTATCGTTAATTACATGCTTCATTACTAGAGCCGTGTGGATTTTAAGTATGACTCATCACTCGCACTACTGATATCCGATATAGATAGATATTATAAATCGACCAGATATCTAACTCTACATATAGCTCAACACATAACTACACATAAGCTCAACGTTAACGTATTTTACTATTTTGCAATCAATTTTAATTAATACTACGCTAACTTGTGGTTTCAAACTTAAAATATGTGTAATGCACAATTCACTATTGATAAAATCTATGTACATACATTCAGAGAAACTGATATGTACGATAAGTAGCGATAAATAAATTAACTAATATAATTATCGAAAAACATTATATTATTTCACTTATTTGCATAGGATTGCCTCGCTATCTAGTTAGTTTTGGAGTTCTATGGAATACATCTTACGGCGATGCAGTGAATGAGTCATACTTAAAATCCACACGGCTCTATTCATTACTAACAATTTTAATATAATATATGTATATTTAATATTACCTCAGCTGCTAAAGTACAGGCCAGAGAAAACATTACCCTCGGGTTCTCAATTTTCATGCCGCTATGTTTCTCAACGTATTCCACTACGTCGCAATAATGATTCAAACCGTTAGTATACATTTCATCAAAGCGTTTATTGTATTCATCAACTGCAACTTTATCGTAAAAAAATCTTAGGAACATCTACAAGAAATATGCAATTAGACAAATTAAAGAGATGGCAATATTTGTTTCCATTACCTTATCATCGTTTCTTGGAATACAGTTATATGGTATTGGTTGCCATAGGATTCCATCGGCCCATACCTGCTCTCTTGTTGGTGGATATAAAGCTGCTAATACCAGTTGCAATGTCATTTTGGTTCGGTCATAATCTGATGTCCAGGCATCCAGTTCTTCAGTTTTATATATATCATTTAAGAAATGTCCATATTGCCTACGTAAGCTCTGCCCGAACCTGTAAGCCCTTTTCTTCCCTTCCTATTGCATTAGCGAAAAATGTATCATTTTGCAATTTAAAAGAAAAATTACTTACATTTGTTAGCTGCCCATAGCCGAAAAGCGAATAATCATAATCCTTGTGCGGATCCGTAGGATAAATCGCGTTCCTATCCGGAGTCCTGTCTCCGTGTCTAAAAATCTATCAAATAAAATGAAAAATCTCCCATTGGAAATTGATATTTAATTATTTGCAGATAGATGGCAGCATAGCGAAACAAATTGAAAATTCAATTTAATTCCATCGACAACATTAACTTACCACATGTAATAGGACCAGCGTATCAGTCATGGTACGAATGTATCGATTTCCCTTCTGCAGCGGGAATTTATAGTTACTTAGCTTTATCAACATTTTTAGATGTATAATCGGCCCACTTCCCCCTAAAAAAAAAAAAATATTAACATAGATTACAGCATAAATATAAAAAAAAAATAAACGCGGATTATGATGATAAATTTTAATCACGCACGTCATCATTACCAGGTAATGCCCTGTAATATAAAGCGGTAAGACGTATTCCAATTAGAGTTTATCAGCTATTGTGGTGCATTGCTTAAATTTTACTTACGTCTAAAATTAATCAATATTTTATATTATCAGATACGTAATGGTCTGACAAACACGCTCTGTTTAAATAATGATTGGAAAAAGAATGTCGGAACGTTTAGGTGCGCGGGCTTTTTGCATTAATTTACATTGTAAATACAAATGTTGCTCCCAACGCTCTTAATAACAGCTTTGAGTCTGTTTCTAAACAAATACTTAACAAAAATATTTTTTGAGTCAAATGCAATATTTTATTTTTTTTTAACAACCGTCCCCTACTATTTTATTAAACACTTTAGCGGAATTAATTAAGTCTACAGAAAGAAAGTTGGTGAAATTGGTGCGTCATTGAGGTGAAGTGCATGTACTTGCACTTCTTATTCATTAATTGAAAGTCCATTAATAATATTTTGTGGGGGAAAATCAAAGTCACCAGCTCTTTTCAATAATTTATATCGTCGAAATATTTCTTGTAATAAACTTATAAAAGTCATATGAAATCCGACAGTCTAAATTCACGTCATCCATAACAACAGAAATGATAGTGGTTAAGCCAACCAGAAAAAGCATCAAGTCGTTGGGTTGGCGTTCCTGTAAGTAAACAAGTGGGCAGGCATTTTTCGAAAAGAGTATCCAGAAATGAGATCCAAAAACTATTCTGAAGAAAATAAGAGAGAAAATAGACTCGAAAAGCTAAGAAAAACTACACTAGAGGGGATTTCTAAAAAAAAGATGTGAATTATCAAACTAGAAGGGAAAAAACAGTGATTGCGAAGAAGAATTCCAAAACAAACACTATTATTGAAAATAAAAGACAAACACTTGTGATTATTATTTAATTCGATTTTTCATTTATTAAAATGGAGATTTTTTAAAAAATCCTGCGAATGAACAGTTTAAGCGTGTAGTCTAATTACACGCAATATCGCAATATTTACTGGTCTTTAAATATAAATTATCTTTTGCGAAGTAAGGTCAACATGTTTATAATTACACTGTTTTAAATGACAAACAATTGATATATGTGGTTTTCATAAAAAAAAAGTAGTCGGTGATCCATTATTGTTTCCACAAATAAAAAGTAATAAGAGTACAGAAAAATATTATATTAGCCCGGTAGAGGATATGTAAAATATTCTGTCATGCTTGGCAGCATATTTTATATTCATATATAAGTTCAAAATCTATTTTCGGTGTTATCGTCAGGTCCGTTTTCTGGGAATTTCAACCTATTTTCAGTTCACTTTGTTTACATTTAAATATGCCTTAACCATTGCCGATCCGGGTACAGATTCTTAGCAAGGATTTTCTATGTAACCATCTATTTAAAAGACTGTTAGAACAAGCAGCAGTATTCTTATGCAAATAGTTATTTCTATTTTAACACAGCTTAGCATACCGAATATAATTAGAATATATAACTATGTATGTATTTAACTGAAGTGCAATTTTTCAAATTTCGGACGGCGTGTCAGGACCGTAGTATGTATTCATAAACATATATGCACATAGCTAACTGCGCGAAGCGAATATAAACATCGACCGCCGATTATCCAAGATGTTTGATGGAAATATATACTACGTATACAGGATGTTTCTTAAATCCTGCCATAATTTTTTAAAGATAACATAAATCACTAAACTAAATTCAACCCGGTATTTCTTTGTCTCTGTCTAATAAAACGTAATTTCTTTCACTGATATGCATACACCGCAGTAAGTATTTATTCGTATGTATGTTTTAATGTATAATAATGCATACAACAACACAAAACATTTTTTGTTAGTATTTAAATATAAATACTAACAAAAAACACCGTTTTGCAGAATAAAGCGGCAATTAAATCGAACAAAGTACTACTGTCTCTCCGATTTGGTTTACATCCTGATCATTATAATTTTGTGTGGAAATTTATTTCAATAACAGACAAAACTAAGCAACTACTTTAAAATAGTGTTTAATTACGATTACAAAGTACAAAAAACTATGAAAGGATTTTTTTCTTATAATTACAATTTCAAATAGAATGTAATTGACAATTATTTTTTTAATTACATTTGCAATTAGATTTTTTTTATAAAATCTGAGGAAAAACATTTTGGTGTTAGCTTGTCTTGTATATAATATATAAATTTGAAAGAAAATGTTTCAACTCACCCGCTAATGATTTATTTAAAAAAATAGAACATAATTTATTAAATTAAAAAAAAAACAAAACAAATAAGTTAACTATCCAAGTGTAAGTATAAAATAAAATGTGTATAAAAGTTAAAATATCAAAAACATGACCAAAAGATGTGTTGCCGATAAAATACCATATATAGGGCGAAAAAAATGGAGCAACACTCATCATCAGCAGTAAAACGTATTAAAAATGTTTCCGCGTATACGAACTAATATTTTTTTTTTAATTTTAAAATCTTATTTTTTTTAATATCTTATTATTGAGCTCTAAAATAATATTATTCTTATTGGAGGAGGCCAAAAAAATTAACAAAGGATTGAAATATTGTCTTATTTTCACTTTGGGAAACAGATGTATGAAATAAGTACCTCTTTGTAGGACCTATCGAGTGTTGTGAAACGCCGCTTTCCGTTTCGGCGGAACTTCACGTTTAGGGGGTGAATGCAATCCCTGAAATTTGGGCGATTTTCGAATTTTTGCCATTTACATCATTATTACGAATAAAAAATACACCTTCCGTAAGTCTATCAATTTAGCCCGGATGAGATTTTCTGCCATCCCTAGCACTACCTCCCCATTCTCTTGCAAAGAGGGGATTTAATAGAAAAGGGCACAAGTGATCCCTGGAAAATATCATTTACGCCTATATACATACTTGCTGCTCCCACACCTCCACTACCTGGAAAAAAAAATTAATAACCTGTATACTATCGATTTTATTTTGGGACTGTGCCAATTTCAAGCGAAGATATATATTTATCACGAGTAGGTAATTATTTAAAAAAGCAATATGTATTATCGCGCGTCATTTAAAAAAAAATGTTTTGCAAGTTTCTGACAGAGCCACTATATACAGGTGTGTATGAAGTGTTCCTAATTTGTAATATTTTGTAGTGGAACGTGGTATGCGTTAATCCAAGCAATGGCAATGACAATGGATTAGAATTTGATGATATATATATGATAGATAAAAGATAAAAGCCTTCATACTCTGATTTAGTGGAATGTTTAGGAAAGAATAAAGAAACATGTGGACAGGTAGGTGGTAATACAGATCCTAATTATAAGAGGAAGGCCGTTGAATTTTGGAGATTGGGCAAATAAATAAAACGATCAGTAGCTTCTGTACAATCCACAGTTAAAAATAAGAAATCTAGAAAGAAAAAGTATTTAGAAAGAGGAGGAACACGCAGAGAAATGTTATTGCGTTGCCAAAGATTTCATAGCGTCCGTTAAGCCGTGCATCGAAATGTGTGGGACTGATGATGTTAGAACGCAGATGAGAGCGGGTATGATCTGGAACTGTACGCTGGTCGCACTCTAATCTATAAGCGAAATAAAACAGTTTGTAAACGGTATCTTCAATGGTTTTTGAGATATTTGAGTTTGAATGTCATTAT
>LR737392.1:1449796-1493238 GCA_902655005.2 Marronus borbonicus
TAAAATAAATGTACGAATTTCTATGTACAGGTATTCTTCATCTTTATTAATCTAATAGTATGTCAATACTCACTTTCAGCATCAAATATAAATATATGTACTTCTGGTTTTATTTTTTTTTGTTACTCTTCTTGATTAATTTGTTCAATGTCGTCAATCGTTTTTACAGTTTTTATTTACTATATTATTACTTTTTTATCATACCATGTTTTCTTTATACAACTAATTTGTTTGAATATCGTAAACGGGAAATTCTAAAAATTGCCACAAACCTTTATCACAATTACTTGAATGTTCAACGACAGGGCTTAATTTCTCAAAAATACTACAGCGACATTATAAAAATAGCACTTCTCGAAAAAAGACATCTTATTCGAACAAATCGAGATGATACATTGAGATCTTGCGTTTTTTGTTTTTTGAAATAATTTAAGTATTAATCTATTAATATATTATTATATTATATGTATAATAAACTCACCAACAGCGATTAACAATACAAGAAATCGCGAAATGAAATCATCGCCATCAATCGCTTATGTTGATCCGTCGCAAAAAACATCCACTTATTAAACTAGTTTGTTTCATCTTCTTTATCTTGCATTCGATGATGCTGTGGCACTTCAAAACTCTACAGTTATTATATCCTTAAAAAGGCCTGAAGAAGCGTTAAGATTAGGTGAAGTTTGTGTTCGTTTAAAAAGTAGTAGTGATCCTCTATCTCTTAAAAAAATGAAATGCCGCAGTAACATCCTTTTCTTTAAATCCTTTAACAAATATCAATAAACAGTATACGGTAAAGATACAATTATACAAATTTCGCACAATATCAAAAATTTAAAAGGTCGATTTCATTTACTACAATCAAGATTAAAGGGCAAATGGGGGAGGATGCTAACAATATTTAATAATCAATTACATGTAGTCTGACAAAAATTGACAAATTGCAACAAATATCAAGCGCATTTAACGCAAATATTCCGTGAACCATTATTTAGTAAAAATCGAATAGGGAAAAAAAGACTTGCGTTAAACTTGCCGAACAACATTCACGAACCACTAAAAATTCTCCAAAAATTCTTTTATACATGAACACATTGTTAATGATGTTACTAAAACCTATCGAAAAAGATTTACGAGTCGTGTATCTCTCCTAAAGATTACGAACTACACGGCGTAATACAAGATTTATTGTAGTAATAGGATCTGGAAATGATTAGCAGAATCTGCCGAAAACTATTCGTGATATTTTTATAACCGATTTATGGTGCCACTAATTACATATGTAATTTTTAATGTATTCCACCACTTCTTTGATTTTTTTTTGAATAGATGCATGTATAAAGAATTCAATGATAAAAATTAAATTCAAATGTCTCCACAAAATTGTTAAAAGAATGCGCGTTTCGCAGCTCTTCAGCATCATCAGCAATGTACTGAACTGTATGTACCATGTGCAGTAATAAATAAAAGAAAATAGTATAAAAAGTTACTCTTTCAAAAATTACATCTGCACCTCGTCTGTTCTCAAAAACCCAAAATGTACGAGTGTAAAAAAGCACTTTACATAAAAACTCATTTTCATTTAGAAACATCTAACAAATTGAGACTAGTAAAAATGTTGTTGGGGCTGACACCGCAAGAGTTACATGTAATTTGATATCCTACGTTCTAGATTTATAAGAATTAAGGAACACAAATAACATAAACAAAAATAATAACGCAGAACAATCAGCCCTAGCAACACATTTTGTTAATACGGGACATACTTTTAGTTGCGACGAGTTTGGATGTATTACAGGTAGTTTAAAAGAGAAAATACAAAAACAAGGTTATTAACTCCGATTTGCCCCTCTTTAAAATTATAGTTAAACGTTTTTAATGAAAATTAATCTTCATTTTCCCTGACTTTGTAGACTCGTTCCATCTTCGGGTGTAATACACTGTTCAAGTTTCTTTGTCTGTTTGTAAATTATTTGTTACTTTTATTAGTTACTGTACATGATATATGCGGTGCAGTGCGTTGCTGATGATGTACTGAAGGGCTACGTCCATTCTACTTTTAATAATTTTATGAAGAAATTTGGAAATACTGTTACCATTGGAACTTTGTTCTTCACACACACAGTTTTAATTTAATGTATTAAAAATTTGTTAAATTTGATGGTAACTTAATATACTGGATATGATCATTGATGGATTGAGATTCCCCTAGCAGTTTATTGTTATTGAAATAATGTAGACAGAAACAGTAGCGTAGTAGCAACATTCTACAACTTGTACAAAATGATTTTAATTAATCACAATAGTTTTTAAATCATCATTGGGTTATTAAATCACCAAGTGGTACATACATCAACTTAAGGTAATTGAGTTCAAAATGAACAATATGAAATAAAAATGAAAATATCTTGAGGCTTACGTTTGTTGATACAAAAATATTATACATTATTTCTAATATTTGCTGAGAGTATTTGATTAGGGTCTTTTATATATGTACGCGTTAAGTAGATATAAATAAAGCGAATATTGAAAAGAAATTGACATGTGAATGACGCAAGATAATGTAATTATCAAAAGTGGTGAATGAAATCCTTACATCGATACAATTTTAAAAAAAGTCAGCCTTTTTATAACAAAAAATTATAGTTAATACGAATTGTTCTAAATTATAATAGTAATTAAATATAATAATCTAACATAGTTCCAGGCCAGTTTCTATGGAGTGCTTCACAAAATTCAACATATTTATTACACTGTAAATGCTGCAGTTATACGGATTGAATATAGTGAATGAAACGTAAAACAGGCGAACCAATAACGGCTACAAAACCTTATGTCTTTTCTTTATAACCTATTAAAGATTACTTAATTTAGATACATATTTTTGTTGCAGTAGTTATTTTTTTCGATAAATTAGTGGAAACACTAGCTTACCAGTAAATGCCTTCAAAACAGATAGCGTTAACGTCCGCATCATTTTTACGAATGAAGATATTTAGAATTTCGCTTTGGTCTTGCTTAAAAATGGTGTAAAATAACATGCAGATGAGCAATCACGTCACTTCTTTAACCGCTCAAACCGCAATGTTACAATGTAACAAATCAATTAAATTAGCGAATTCACTCCAAATAACATAACCAGGATCTATAATTTTTATAATAGTAATAATTAGAATAGATACAACTAAAAAGTGACTATTATATATATATATAATAATATTTATATATATTTATATTTTATAATAATAATAATAATAATAATAATAATAATATTGAAATTCACCCGTTTCAACCACTGAACGTTTTTTTATTCTTTAAATTATTTTCTTAAAGTCACAAGAAACACGCACTGTTGCACGTGTTTGTAAAAATCACAGAGCTCTTGGCTAACCCATTACTTCATTTTTTTTTGTTTAAAATATTTTCCATCTTCGAATAAACACTCGGAAAAATCGTCCATCACGAAAATCTGTTCAGTTCTGTCGTACGACGGTCGTCGGCCTTTCGTTAAGCGCCGATCGCGTAGTGTTGTTACTCGTCGTCGCGCAGCTGGTGGCGTTGGCGGCTGCTGCTTCGGCGGGCGGTCCTTTAAAGTGCAGGTCAGCCAGGGGATCTCCCGGATACTCGGGCGGCGGAGAAACTCGCGGCTTCCCCGCTTGACCGTTCTGTCAGACCTTCTGGCGCATCTCGTAGGCGCCCGCGTACGGATGACTAGATCGGTAGCCGCCGCTGGCAGGCGGCGCTGACGCTAATGGAGAATAATCTATTTAGAGTAAAACGAGAGAAGAGAGTATAACAGTTAGTTCTACGTGTTCAAAAGATTCGAATAATGACGGGCGGTGCGATTGTACTATTCTCTCGAATCGGTTAAGTTCTACTCTAAGAGCGCCGATGTAGGTTAATCGATGGTGGTAAACTACGTATTGAAAACTGCATTCACTCAAAAGAATATACCGTGTTACTCTTAAGCTGCGTTCACAGAAATGAAATAATAGTCATAATAATTAGCGGTAAAACGCGTTTTAACAACTACGCAGATGTTCGTAATAAATAAATTAGTAGTAGTAGTTCCGATTACTAGTAAAAAAAACCTGATAAATATTATACAAGTAGAATACAATAGACATGTAAAATATAGTCTATTAGTCTCTTTCTGCGTTGTTGTCTGTGTTTTGATAGATTGCACCTGCGCAACTTGGATTTGTTAAACATTTTGAATATCGCTTTGAAGATTTGTCAAGAATATCACTACTATTCATCTAATTTTCAAACCAGTTGCAGAATTACATTCCCACTACATGATCAGTGGGTTTAAGTACTTCAACAGTACAAATTTTACATTTTTTGAGTTCTTTTCTAAGAGTGTGCTGACAAGTACCATATGAAAAAGCTTTCTAATTGACTTTCTAAGGAGTTCCTTTTTGATTCTACCACTACCAGGTTCGCGATGGGTATTTATTCCAATATACAGAAAAAAGTAATGAAAAACATTTTTGCTATTTACTTCCTATGGCCCATAGGTGGCTCGACCAGATCAAAGTATGAAATCGGAGCATAGCTCTCATATACGAATTTTTGTATGACTATCCTTTTCTGGATATATATCTGGTTCATTTAATTAAAAATCTGGGAATCTCTAGTACTGCTTCCACAGGAACAATACTCCGATTTCACCATATTAATGAAAGCTTTCAAGAAATAATGTAGCCCTTCTGTAAGACCACTTGTTATCGCATTCCTTGTTAATTAAAATGACAGGGCACTACTTATTCAATTCTAGAATCGTTGATCATTGGATCAGCGTTCACAAATGAGTGCGAAATTAATGTAACAATAAGTGCAAAATATTGCCGATATATCAACAGCTAATAGCAATGGTGAAGCTAAAGTGAACATATCATTTAAAAAGCCTACATAGAAATCGATGAACTGTTATAAATTTAGCTACTAACTGCAGGTTTACTGTCTGCACTATGATTGGTCGTCGTATTCATGCAGCACCATGATAGCCAAAGTTTGACGTTTATGTGGGTTTCCTATAACAATAATTTTTAATTCGGCCTTACTCTGCTGTGTATTTAATTGGGATTTTGAACTGTACCTTGAGGCTGCGTTCACATAGAGTAGCACGAAATTAAGTGCGAAATCAGTGCAGTATTTCGCACTAATTTGACAACTAACACCAATAACTTGCTTTGTCATAATGTAATCTAAATTTAATTTATTTGGAAATGCACGGAATAGCACAGAAACGTTATATGGTAAGTTTATTAGCAATTTCCGCAGTAGTCCTGACATACAAATTCGAAAATAAATTTAGATAGTATCGATGCAGCGTAGTGATAGTGTCAAAATTTGACGTATGTATGTTTTCGCACTACACTAATTTCTAATTCTGCATTATTGTATGTATGCCACTAAACCTTAATTCTTACACTAATTTCGCATTACCCTGTGTGAAAAGCTAAACTCAAATGCGGAACTGTTTATACGTTATTCTACGACGTGTAATAGCTACCATACTATTACTTGATGTATTATCCATAAAGTCCTTATTGTTATCCTGATGATACAGTTCTAGAAGACCTAAACGGTTTTATTATGCGTGAATTTAAATAATGGATAATAGAAGTAGCATTGCACTTGTTGCTCAAAAACAATCGCTAACGTTTAAATTGTTGAATCTAGTATACTTTGATAGGTACTAAATATATTCAAGAAGTGAACGCAGGATCTTTTACGTGAATGCAGTCTTACTACCGCGTCAATCAAGCTTCAAAAATGAAAAAAAACTAATTTTCCAAAATCTTTCATTTACTTGCAAATTTTAAAACCAGTTACCAATGTTTAATTAGTTATAGTTACAAGATGAAGAGTTGATAAGCCAAATAGTGCGGCGAAGAGAATTAGAATAGTATAAATCTACCTTTTGGTGCATAATACTGACTTCGTCCTTCTCCATAGCCAGGTCTAGGCCCCTGACTAGCGGAAGGTCTTCCTGTCCTGTCACCTCTTCCGCGACCCGGCACTGAATGCCCTCTGGCGGTGGAATTCGACATTCCCGGGTGGCGCTGTATCAATTTATTTGATTAATTAAATGTTGATCGGAAAAAGAAATTCATACCATTCTCCGCAGTGTTGTAATAGGTCTTCTAAGCGTTTCGCTAATTCTTCTGGCAGGCGGTTTCTTTGGATTTGACGAAGGTGTGTGAACTGCACAACACTTGATGAATAAACCCATAAAGATCATAAAACCGACACAAATTAGTACTACAGCCCACCAGTACTCGGTAACCCATTGGCTAACAGTCAATAATGTATCTTTGTTTATCAAGAGATTCACTAATCGCACTAACGGTCCCTCCGCATCTACCGCTCGGCATTTCAGGAATACGTCGCAATATCCCTAACAGAAAAAAAATGCAAATTTGTTATAAATCCCTATTTAACTTTTACAAAAATCTTACTTGAAAATTGTCGCACGGCGATCCAGGCCTCAAGCTGATACCGCCGTGAGGTAAGCCGACCTGCTCCGCAAATTCACTGGTGCTCCGACATATATCCGTACCATTCTGACAAGCCAGTTCGCATAATTTTCTCTTGTCAATATTTGGCTTGCCCTGCGATGTTAGAGAGCACGGCTGCAGGTTCCATTCGAGACAGATGGAACCGCTGCACTCACCGTTGATGCACAGCTGCGTGCCGTTATTGCATCTGGTTTTATTCTGCTTGGGTTCTGGCAAGGGACACTCAGCTGACATCCCGTTACACTTTGAGGGCGCCGAACAATCGGACTCTGTCTTGCAAACTTCCTCTTCCCAGGCTTGTACGAATTGACAACTATGTCGGCAACACGGGCCTTGACTAGGACTGTAAATAAAGGCGCAAATAAATATAATTTAACCCATAATTGTTTATCTATTCGTTCAGGTAAGAAGAAACATAAACATCATAGAACTATAATTGTAATCTCAATATTTAAGTGAATCCACTTTTTATAACTTACAATTTAAGAGCAATAAATTGACAATTGACAAGTTAGGTTCGATGTGAGTATGTTTTACTTCATTAGAATTTTTTTTTTTTATTTATAAAAAACGCAAAGAGGAAATTTGAGGCTGATTTGCTTAATGTGGGCATTTACTCTCAACAGGTAAAGGTTGAACTTTCTATTTTGCGACGGGCAATTATCCGTCCATGCGTGTATGCGCCTGAAGAGAACTAACGATTCTAACGAACCAACAGGAGCTGTCTATCAGTGGATTTGAATTTTTTTATAATTTTAATACTGTTTTGCTCTGGACTTATACTTATAGAAGAAGAGTAATTCCGTTTTGCTCTAAACCCAGTTTGGACTTAATCGGAAAAAAACATTTGATTTAAAATTTTATGAAGAATATTATCTCTTTATTAGCAGTTAATGAAGCGCGAAATTTGAAACAATTCGAGAATAAAACCGAAAAACGACAATGTTGGATTTTTAATACACTTTTGCTGTAGGGTACGACTATACTAATATTAATCCTAACAATAATAGTACATTTGGCATGATGTAAATAACGGCCATAAGCATATGGAAGTACACTCGGTGCACTCGATTATCGAGCGGGAAGCAAGGAAGTGTTCTTGTTTTCAATCACACCAGGAGGTTGGTTACAATTGGTTAAACCCTCGGCTAAATCCAAAGCGTTTATCGTTTTTGAAATGAACACTAGATTTCAGATTTCGATAAATTATATATGTACGTATATGTGGCGATACGTATTTCCAAAACAACAAAAAAACGACAACTAAGGATGTCAAAAGTAGTATTCGTGCAAATCAGGAAAGAAGCCACAGGTATTTGATACTGCAAGACAACATTCGATAACGAAGCATTGCATAACATTAATTTTAATAAAAGGGAACGATGAAAACAAATGGATGATCAGTGTCCGTTATTCAGGCGAAGTAGGTGAAGAGCTCCTTCATCTATTCATCCAAGTATAAATGGTAACACGTATTCGAGCCTGCGTGTAAATGTGCATTTTGCATATATTTCTTATTCCTGGGGATACCTATTGGTGTACTTTGGCTTAACTTGAAATATTTATATTGTTTGATAGCGCACATTTTGAGACATGTTCTACCTAATGCTTTTTTGCAACTTTTGCTTTTTGCGCGAGCAGTCAGTGGATGAGATACTCTAGTACCACAGATGTTGAGCAATTAGCTCTCTAATATCAATTTATTTAAATGTAATATAAATTCTTGTAAATGCGCACAGTTAAATATTTTTATTGAATTAACAGCTATTTTTGTTAAAGGATTAATCCTTTAGCCGCTTTATGAAGTGCAGTGTACCAGTTCATGAGATCAATACCAATATACAATTTAGTGCGCCGTTCCAATGTTGAATTATAAAAGAAATGACCGACACTTAGGTAGGCAACCCAAAATTCACTTTCCTTTCTACATTGAACGGAGCATAGTTTTGTCAAAGAAAATTCTACGCACCTATATAGTTTACATAAGAATATATGCCAGCTGATTGAATGATGATAAATCATAACACAGAACAGTAGCAGACATGGCGGTCCCCGGGACAACAGTTGAGTCCAGAATATCGCGGCTGTGCCTCCAGGTCTCTAAGAGCACTCTCAAATATCAACCAGAGGAAGAATTCAAACAGTGCATTAGCTAATTCTTAGAGACCGCAATTCGCGTGTAAATTACAGCCAAGTTTTTCTAAACCTCGACTACGAAGAGGATGATTTTCCAATAAAAATCATCATGAGTGGCGAGGCTCATTTCCACCTATGTGGATACGTAAATAAGCAATATTATATTTTGGGGCACTGAAAATCGTAATGCACGAAGAGCCATTACATCCTCTCAAAGTTCGGTATGGCTTTGGTAGGGTAGAGATGAATTTTTTCAAGGACAACGTCGGAAACACTGTTACCGTGACATTTTAGTGTCTATATGAACAATTATATTTATTTACAAAGAAAGTTACTGCCTAGGGAAATCGAGTCAGCACTTTTGTGCCACCTTGTGTAAGTATTATGAAGGTCTCAATGTTGAAGCTATGAGGGAAAAATGTAATAACTATGTGTTTTATTCTTGCGCAAAGTTTAAATTTGCTTTAGCGTCGGATGTATACCTGCTCACGTTTACGCCACGAATCGCAACATCCGGCAACACAGTTACTTGCGCACCTACTTCCGATATATGTATTTATGTACATTACATAGAATAGGCGGCAGCCAGATTGCGCACTATGTAAACATTGTGCATTTTGCTTATGTATAACTGCATTCTCAAATGCGTACCTTTTATAGTCTTTTAGAACGGTAATTTTCCACCTATCGTACCGTTAAGGTCAACTGGCAAAATACATTTTCACTTCCATATAAGCATACGGGAAAACTGAGTTAAAGCCAATATTGTATATCTTTCCAATCTTGTCCGCCTTAGTAAGTGCTAATCCCTCTTGTTTTCTAGAACATTATTTATCTACTGAGCGTGTGTAGTGCAAATTTTTACACTGATTTCGTTAAAAGATAATTTGAAGTGATCTCTTAGTGAAGAAAAAGCACTTTACCATGAGATGGTAAGATACTTTCCCAATCACTACTAATATATTTCTGAGTAGGGAGGGGTGAACGAATATTGGGAATTGATTTCCCATCTAGAATTTTCGATATTATTTTTTTTTAATCGAGTTATATTTACATAATGTGTTGAAACAAATATAAATTCAAAATATTGCCACTTTATTTCATTTGCTATTTGCCTTAAAAAGGGTTAAAGTGGGATTTTGGCCCATATTTATTACCAAATATAACGTATTGGCAGTAGTGACAAAAGTAATTAGTTTAGTTATAATTGTTAAATAAGGAAATAATGAACAAAAACTATTTGGAAAGAACCTCGTGCGATAATTATTAACAAAATCTTTCAGAAACTAAAATTGGGATAGCATAATGAAACCTACTCAAGACGGACACTGGAAAAGACAAAATAATGCGTTTGCATCCATCAGACAGAATCGTTTCCGTGTATACAATTTAGAAACAATAATAGAGAAATAAGGTTCATGGTAACATTTTAGATACATACATACTGTAGGCGACGAAAACGATGTCACTGAGTTATTATGGGAGCTTAAGAAAAGGAGGCTTTTTAATAAACCTTAAACCTGATGCCAATTAAGGGATGTTACAGTTTAACTTCAAACGTTCACTATCAATACATTTCGTCCGATTTGATTATAATAACATACATACAATATAATAAGGAGTGATAATATTACCTGCATTGGGTACTCAATTTTCGTTGGCACCCTTTAGCGGTTTGGTTCGATTTTCTATCGTCCGAACTCAAAATTCGCGGATAACAACACTGATCGTTGCATTCCAAATCATCGTATCCGCAATCGCATTCTTCACCCGCTTCTACAATCTTATTACCGCAGAAAGCACCTGCCGACGCACTAAAACAATTCTTCTTCTTACTCTCTTCGATCGCATCCAAGACTTGCGACACGTTGCCAACGCTACATGTGGAAAATTTGCTATTATTTGGCCTATCACCACTCGTAGCCGAGGCAAACATGATAAAGTTACCGGTTTGACCGCCGGGACGACATTCTAACGGGTAATCGTGCTAGATTTGAGGAAAATTGTTAGATTGGAAATGTTAAATCATTATCTACTAAGCAGCTTACCGGCGATCCAAAATTATGTCCAATTTCGTGTGCCAGAGTAAGTTGCGAAACTTTAGGCGGAACTCGGCTATTATAATTAACGAATGTGATGATTCCCGTATTTAAAGATCTTTTTGTACTTTGGTACATTCCTCCAACTGTTTCCGTATAAGTCTTATACTTTTCGCAGATCCCTCCGGAAGCACCAGACGCCGATGCTACCCACGCCAGACCTAAAGTACCTCCGGTGAAGTCCCTGTAGGTAAAAACGTAGGCCAGACAGAAATCCTCATGGTTTCCCAAGGAGTGTATGTTGAGGAAATTACTGACGTCGATGTTTTCCATACAGAATTGATTAATTTCGCACTTGTGGCACCTGCACGAACTATCGTCATCGATCTGTTAAAGCAAGGTCATAGAATTACGTACAGTTAATAGGATAATTACAACCGTGATACCTTTATCCGTTGTACTTCGAACTTAATGTTTCGATGTTCATTACGACCATCAAATTTGGTGTCGCGGTATATATAGTTGACGGCAGTGACGTGGTGAGCAATAAGTGATAAGATTTCTTCCCTCGTTTTCTCATTGACATCTTCTTCTTTGGTACGATCTAAATGCTAGATAAAAAAAGGAGAAGTAGCTACATTAAGAGTAGAGTTCAAATAGTCCTTCTAAAGAATCAAACCGTTTTAATAAACTATGCGGTATTTAAGCCTAAGCAATATTTCCATTTAGTACTTTAATTAGACACCTTGAACCATTTGAGGTAGCTGCGTTTATTTGAGAAACGATCTAATTCAGAACTAAGTATCCGATTCCATACGAAAGGATAAGCATTTATTATTGTGTTTACTAAGTTATTGAAAAAGAAATATATATTTTTGCCGCTTAAATTCATCCGGAATATTGTATATTGTTGCAATGGCGGCTTCCGGTTAAATTTACAGGGTGTACAAGTGTATAAGTGTATTGTATTCCAATCTGAGTGCTACAGCGATGCATATTACTGAGGAGCACGGATCCGCGTGTAAAGCCATCAGTAATAAGTGATGAATTTTATTTGTTGTAGGTAGGTTTTCCTATTTTTTAAATTATCTTATACTATCGAAAAATCCCGTTTGAAAAAAAGGTCTTTAGTTTAGTTTAGCTGAATACAGTCACTGACGTTAGCAATGGCCATAGAGGGGTGTCGCTAATTTATTTCGCTTTCTACAAAGTATTCACAAGAAAAAGGCAGGAAATCGATAACTGGATAATATAGTGGAAGTTATTAAATCGATGTTTTTTTCGTAAAGAAACTCCTTTCTTTGTACTCTAAGCCTTCGATTTTTTTTTGCCTACTTCCTCGGGGGGCCGGCCGAGCTCAACGGAGGTCAGAAACCTCATTCAAAACTGCAAACAGAGGAACAAATGCCTCATTGTGGGCTGCGAAGCGAACGCGCACCACGTTGCGTGGGGTAGCTTTAACACAAACACGAGAGGTGAGTACCTTTTTGAATTTTTGTCTTTAACGGATTTAGACATAATTAATAAAGGTAAAGAACTGACTTTTGTTACTAAGAATAGAAGGGAGGTGCTAGACATTACACTAGCCACTTTTCGTCTTAGTTCAAATATATTAAACTGACATGTCTCCCCAGAGGCCTCTCTGCCAGACCATATATAAGGTTTGAAATTGAAGCGGAGGAACGGCAAACTTCTACTATAAAAATTCCCAGGAAAACTGATCGGTGTTCTTATGAAAGACACATCAGGGAGGAAGCAGATGAAATCTGCACTGAAATAGAGAATACAGAAGATCTTGAAATAGCTTCTAGCCAGTTAATTCTCTAATACAAAGAACATTTAACGCAAGCTGCCCCAGAAGATGCACAGATACAACGTGCCTTGGTGGGACAGGGAGCTTGAAGCAATGCGAGCTAAGACCAGGAGGCTGTTTAATAAAGTCAAAAACTAAAGGCTCGAACATCAATGGGAGCTGTACAGACAAGCCCTAACTCTTTAACTCCCTAACTATTTATACCTAAAGGAGGAAGGCGATCAGCCGCAACCATAACTATATTCAGTGACAGTCAGGCAGTTCTAAAGGCTATCAAAGCCTACTCATATAAATCTGGTCTGATTCACGAATGTATACATAATTTAAAGAAACTGAGACATAAAAACCACGTTACCCTGCCATGGGTCCCAACCTATCAAGGGATCGAAGGCAATGAAAGGGCAGACAAGCTGGCTAGGGAAGCAGCCAATATGCCCTTCATTAGTCCTGACCCCTTCTGTGGCCTACAAGAGAGCCTTGCCTAAGACAGCAAAAACAGTGCTATCGTTCAGCAAAAGGAATCTTAGATTACTAGCGAGATTTCTGACAGGTCATGCAGCCCTAAAATATCACCTATTCAATTTGGGAAAAGCTGGAGATCAAATATGTCGTGTATGTCTAGAAGATCTAGAGACGGCAGAACACATTTTATGTAACTGTGTTCTGCCGTCAGTCGCAGTCGGCAACAACATTTCAGTAAACTGTTCCTGACATCTACCGAACTGAGGGACGAAGATCCTAGAGTAATATTAAGGTTTATTCAGGGCCTCCAACTTCTTTAACATTTGTAAGGGTATTTTGTTACAATAGATCTATTAAGGTCGTAGTGACCAAAGGCTTCTGAGCCTCTGCCCAATAATACTAATAGTAATAATAATAAATAACAAGCCTTCGATTTATTTGAATCCTTAACTGGCGTGGTCGGGAATTTTACCACATAGTGGTCGGAATACCAAGAACTCCACCTTTTCGAAAAAAAAAAAAAAAAAATAGGGAAAAATAAACACAAAAAAAAAACATATAGTTTTTACACTACTTCATAATTTGAAGGTACAATTTGAACTACTTTTTAAATTTTCACTTCTGCGGTTAATGGAACTGTATTCTTAGAGTGGATGGATGGACTACTGTAGCATTTTAAAGAAAAATCGAAATTCATTAGTAATAATATAGGTTTCATGAATGCAACTTTTTGAGAAGAGGATTATCTGAATATATAACGTTTAAGGGACTATAAACCAGACAAAGCGCTTAATCTCAGCGTACAATACTTAAGATTTTTCAACAAAGAGTTCCTCTATCTATTTACATTATGCCTCTATTTAAATCCGGAGGACCCCAAGTCTTTTACGGATCATTTAATTTCAAGGTGCGAAATTGTAAAATAACGTCGGCCGGGCCTTTTTAGTTACAAATACGCCCGATTTATCCCTACTAACCTCGGGAAATCCCTCTCTGATATGTCTCCAGATCAAAGGATCCGTTTGGATGTATAGCGAACAAGTATTTTTGTTATCCTCTCTTCGCGCGGCCCTCCTCTGTCTGCTACGGTCCTCTTTGTTTGCCTCTTTTAAGTATTTCGCGTACGGTATGATCAAATCCATCTCGTCTATCGCCATGGTATTTGCTTGGGGCGGTGTTTTCTTTCGTTTGTGTGGCTTGGGGACTGCTGGCGGTTCCGCAGGATCGTCTACGGCGGAATACTGTACTCGTTCCATCCATTGCATTACTTCGTCAGTGACCCCACATCCGGCTGCGTGACCTTAAAGAGAAAAAACCGAAAATAAATAGATTGTTTCCTTTTCTTCTAAAAAATGTAGGTTTCCGGGTTGAAACCGCGTCGTAATCGCATGAGCCTGTCGACGAAGCATAGCTTCTTCTGCGCTGCTGCACGTTGTGTCGCTGCTATGAGAAGAATTCCTTTCTTTTCTTTTAATATTTAAGTTGGCTTGATTTCATCTACGTCCCTGTAACTACTTTTAACCAATTTCCTTTACTTAGAGAACCACAAATAACTTCTGGTTACAAAATCAAGTACAACATGAAAATGTTATGGTTTGTATGTTTCGTATAATTTGGAAATGATTGAATAATTTAAGAAATAGGAATTCTTACTAAGAGCGACCTTCTAAAGTTTATTCAATTTAAATTAGACCTTATTCAATTTAAATTTCGTTTGGTTTCAAGTTAAAGAAGGCAGTAAACGCATTTTTGTTTATTGTTTCTAAAATTCGCGCGTTCTCTATTAATTACTAAAGTGCGGATCGACGAGGTCTCCCGAATAGCACGAGACGCTTTGAAACAGTGACCCATTCATGGCGTACAAATGGATCACGCGGCAGCGCTCTATCTCTAGCACTATCGATATACTTGTTCTACTCGACCCAGTGGCTACGTTTATGAGCAGCAGCTCACAGACACTTCTTCATACAGAATTTACAAAATAGAATTATATTTACGTCACTTACGTAGGTACTACACAAGATCAAAATTAAATAACAATAGTAGCGTATGTTTGTTTTATATACTTGATGTAGTGCCTAAAAACTAAAAGTTCGCGATAAATTTCAGAACTTTCTTTAAATTTTCTTCGACAAAATGTGTTCGCTTATTCGTGATTGTGCAATTTTAACAAGAAACATATTGCTTTAAACTTGTATATATAATTGTAGAACTTAACTCGAAATAACATTTAAGATTGTTTTCTGTTTAAACGTCTATTCACGAAGAGTGTAGGAATATAGTTTATACTTTCTATTTGGCAGTATGGATTTATAAACTAATGAGGTGAAATGCATTGAGGATAAAAGGACGAAAATACATTGACTTTCGTTAATCTTCAAGTTTAGACTTATTTATAAAGTACACTTGGGCGTTTAATCTATTTTAAATTAAATCTGTCTTCGTTGAGAACATCTTCATGAAAACAATTCGTTCCACCTCTAAGTACAAACTATTCCATTGTATATAAAAATCGATGTGTTGAACGAGCAAAATCTATGCTATTAAGTTTCTTTCAGTTTTGCCTGATTGAGAGTTTATTTATTTGTTAGCTTGCTCGCCATACAACTAATCGATGTGGTTTGCTGGTAGCAGAATATGTCAGAATATGTTACTTTACCAATGCATTAAGGTTTGCCTCATCTGCGGTAAAAAAACAAATGTAACAATGTTTTTGCAACGAAAGCACGAAGCTAATTTTGAATGCGGAACGGAAAGTTTTGCGTTATGTTACCGCCAGGTTTTCGATTCAAGATTCCACGAGAATTATGGACCAGATTGTTGCTTTCGTTTCATTCTGATTCAAATGTGTGAATAATATTATTATTACTAACATCAGTAGTAGCAACGTTGAGGTAAATGAATTTACGATGTTTACAATTAAAATTTTACGCAAGGGAAGTGATGTATAAACTTCTTGGTTTACGGGAAAAAAACAATGCCTCAATGAGTGTGCGAATGTAAGTTGTAAATTTGTAAATAAGGTTAAAAACATTTGATTCCTTAACTATGCAACACGCGCGAGCTTGGTTAGGAAGGGCGAGTTGTTTGGCCGAGTTGAATGAATGGTTTAGCACCAGTAAATTAGCACTTCATACTAGAAAAAATATTATTTTGAAGTACGTTAGTAGAAGTTTCATACTTTGTTGTAGATTTACCTCAGAATTGATTTTGTTGTTGCGGTCGTTTCCGAGAAATCGGTGGCTACCCTAACTTAAGACTAAGCAAGTTAGCGTAGCCACCCCAGTAATTTTTGATTCACTGCTGATATTACAAACTAAACGGTATATTTTGTTGCTAATTTGTAAATAACAAAATTTGCGACATGTTGGCAAAATTATACATCCCTGTTCTAAACCAAATAAATTTCATACTTTTCATATTCACATCAGATTGCACTACCGATGTCATTGTTCGGGTGGCGATAGGTATGTATATCAAAGACAGCAAGTAACATTAAAAATTGCAATATTAACCATAAAATGCACAATGGGCGGAGAATCCGAACTAACTGATTTCAAACGTGAAGTAATAGAACATCATTTCTACGATGTTAACAAGGCGTCGTTCTGCCGCAAACGATGTTTCGTCGAGTCAAAACATATAGAACCTACGACCGCGTAGCCAAAACCACGTCCATCAAGTTCCTTGATAAAGACCGTCGCGTGGCTAGTGAAGGTTGTTGTGAATAGAGTCACAAGTGCACCGGTACCAAAAGACTATCTTCAAAAAATATTAGTTTCCGCCATATGACCCAAAAAATCAGAAAATTCAAGTGCCCGGATACCGTTTACCATGCAGTGTACATAATGCCTTATCTGAGAACTTGAAGCTTGTCCTTACCCATCTGTTCAAGTTTAAGCGCTCCCGGAAGAAAACTCATCCAAACTATTGGATAAGCTTCTTTTAATGTGATTTAAAACCTGCTTCCTCTATAATTCAGAGCAAAATTGGGAAAGTTTTAATAAATTATGTTTTAGTTCTTTACTTTTTAACTTCTAACTTGTTTATCATTTATTTTGTATTGCGTTTGTTTTAATGATGGTGATCTAGTGTAACACTACTGATCAAATACGCACTATTACTAAGTATGAAAGTAGGCAACCTAAATAGCGCGAGTGTAACGCCTGCAGTATGCTGTATTTGCCTTCTTGAAATATTTTACTACCACATTTGCCCGTTTTACTTTAAAAATAGTAAGTCTGAGTTAATTTTGATGCGACATTCATTTGTATTGCGTTAGTGCATCGTCTATTGTAACTTTAAGAGCCAAAAGAAACATTCTATTTTTGCACGAGTAATTCGCTCTGTTTACTCATGAAACATAGCGGATATTCTATGATTTGCTATTGTTTTTTGTGCACCTCCGATTTCATTCCATTACAGAAGCATTTTCCTTCTGATTAGTTTGAGTTAAGTATGCACTTTATGTACCTCACAATCAGTAGTGTGAATGAATTTAACTTTTAGTACATTGTTGTAATATATATATATATAATAATATATAATATATATATTACCACGAGTAATTCGTAAATCATTATATTAAACTGTGAAACACATATAAATAAGGTTTTGTAAGGAAAAATCAGAAGAAATATGAGAAAAGAAGGTAACCGCCTACATTTACCGGAAAAAAAAACTACGTTGAATATCAGCTAAAAACAATACTTTAAGTATTGTGATACCTATTTGCTGTTAGTGATTCATATGTATTCTTCGTCAATTATTGGAATTTCTCCTACATGTTTCATTAAGGAAAATTGGGAATATTCAATTTGCTGCTACCGCTAACATACTACCAAATCAGTCGGCAGATGGCGCAAATACATCCCAAACGCTACACAGTTATTGTGGAAGTTAAGCATTATATTCTGTAATATCACTAAACAAGTATCAAACAAATGAACATAAATGCCAAATTCGTATCCCTCTTATTAAAGATCAACTAAAATCGATTTGATTAAACTACATAATTGAATTATTGACCTTTCTCAAAATGAATATTAATATGAAGGAATAAGAAATGCATGGGCGTAGCCCTAAATCTCTGAAATACTTTCACTTTTGTTTCGTATTGCCGGCCGTACAAAAGTCTCCAAAATGTCACCTCTAATTAGCCCCCTTCCTTGACCAAATTCTGGCTACGCCCATAAAGAAATGATTAAATATTCTAAATAAAAACATAATACTCTACTTTGATATTAATGTGCAAGTAATTAAGGGAACCAAATACAAATTAGCTAGCCGGTACGTTTCGCCCCCCACAGGCATATTCATTCAGTATAGAAGTGGCGTAAGGTGACACATCAATCTAAAATGTATGGTTATGTAGAATAATATTTACAGGAGCCGTTTGCGCCATAATATGTTTTAAATTAATTAGTTAGGTTCATCGAAAGTAGTTGCTATTAGCGCCATGCGGTGTGTCACTCAGCCAATGTTCGCTCAATCAACTTCTGGCAAAGTTAAGTCATTCTGACTTTCTCCAGCTATTTATAAACTCTCGGGTTCCCCTCTCCCCATCACTAGGGTTTTATTCGATAAAGTTATCCCCAGCCAACGATAATTCCGGGGCGACAGCAGTATTACTCGCCTTGGCTCCATTTTCTTCGCGTCCTTAAAGTTCGTCTTTAAATGCAACATTTTCTTACAAACATGTACAGAATAAATTCTATTATGACTTTACAATTATTTTACAAATTAAATATCACTCGACAAGAAGTCGTCAAGTCCGGTAGCAAATGTCCTGAATGAACGATCACTAACGTCGCATACTTAGGTCATACTTAGATTGCGAACTCCTGTGACGCATTACAGACTATAATGTGGTATTTTTAAAGAAAAGAAATTTTAGCTAACTGAAAATTAAATTGGAAGAATATAAAAAAAAGGTTGTCTCGAAATATGTGCCCCAACTGGGAACAAAGGAGCGAAGAGATGAGACCACGAGTCGCCTTTGTGAGAAGACGTATTTGGCTAAGGGTTTACTTTCCAAATTCAAGTATTGTAATGCATTTACATTAATTACAAGTTTAATTCAAGTTTGAGTTCAAGTTTCAAGTTTCCAAAGAACGCGAGGTTTTTCCTTACGTAACGCGTTATCAGAGAGCCCTGGGTAAACGTCTAATTTTGGTTAGCTTTCATTCACTTTTTGTAAACTATTTACAATTTATATATTTTTATTTATATATTTCTTAACTGTCGGAAGAGTGTAAATTTAGTAATCGTAGTATTACATACTACATAACTACTATTCCGCTAGCAGTTAGTAATGTAGCAAATATATTCGAGTTTGAATTATTGAATCATCCATAACTCTTCCTTAAATGCTTTCCGTCTACACGAATTCTCCGACAATCTTGTCGCGTTTATTTTAACGTAGTTAAATAGCTATTTCATTTAACTCGACTCGACGATTTAACAACCGTTTAAAATGATGACTACAATCGAGATGAGCTACGTTGTAAATGGAAAGCAGCAATTGCGATTGCCCGGAAACCATAGAGGAGTATGTATTGAAATGGTTAAATGGATACAGAGGTAATTTATTTATTGTTAATGTAAAAAAGAATCATTTTAGTTTTTATACGAGGGTCGTTCAGTAAGTCCTTAGAAAAAGGTATAAAAACAGTATTTTTTTGTAGATTTTTATTGATTTTTGAACATAATCTCCATTTAACTCTGTACACTTTTCCAGGCGTTTCTCTAGCTTTTTCAAACCCTCCAAAAAGTAGGATTTCGAAAGGTCCCTTCTCGCTCGACGTGAATCTTTGTCCGCCTTTTTTCAAATTCTGAAATAAGAAGAAGTCACTAGTGGCCAAATCTGATGAATACGGTGGATGCTGTACTAATTCGAAATTTAATTCTATAATTTTGGACATTGAAACTGCACAGGTATGCACCCGTGCATTGTCTAGATGAAGATCTTTTTCTTTTTCCCGATTTCTTCGCTTAACCAGTCCAATATCAACGCAGAATACTTCCTAGTTATTGTTTGTTCTTCTTCCAAGTAATCGGTGTAGATAATTTCGCGTGCATTCCAAAAAACCGAGGCCATCACCTTGCTGGTTGATTTCACTGCCTTCGCCTTCTTCAGAGTCCGCTCGCCTTCAAAACCCCACTGTTTTGTTTGCCTCCGCAGTGTAGAAGTGTATCCATGTTTCGTTCATGGTTATGTATCGACGGAGAAACTCATCAGGATTGCGACGGCAAAGCGTCAAAACAGCCTCAGAGTCAGCCACAGGATTGCGTTTATTCTCCATTGAGAGCAAACACGGCACCCATCTTGTCGAGATTTTTTCACACCCAATTGTTTGTGCAAAACACTGTACCATGCAATATGATTGTGCCTTCGACTATTTCGCGCATTCGACAACCATTCGAAACCTTATCGTGGATCATTTCGGGGGTAGTCACTTCCACTGGACGTTCAGAACGATGTTCGTCTTTTGTCGATGTACGGCCACGTTTAAACTCATTTACCCAACTGTAAACAATTGCTAACATAGGAGCAGATGTGATAGAAGTGTCTAATCACAGCTCGAAACTCAATTTTTTTCCCTTTTTCTACATAAACAAAAATTCTTTGCTTAAATCGACAATAAAAATGAAACTGTGTGATGGATATAACTAAGACATTGACAGCTGTCTAGTGACTAACGATCCTTACTAGAAACAAACCATTTTCGATACTACAAGCGCCATATCTTTGATTTTCTAAGGACTTCTTGAACCACCCTCGTATAACAATAGTTCCTCATACGCAAATTGGGTGCGGGGATTCTATATTCATTTAATAACTGAGTGCAATTTTATAGGAACAGCAACCTGGAGTATCTTGTCGTAACATTTAAAGAAAACGTGAGATTGATGTAACAAAAGGTGATTACAACAATTTTGTGATCTAACCTGCGAATAGAGCTTTGTTAAAATAAATCGCTTTCTTGAAGCCGTATAGGTACTGTAAACATGGGCTTTGCGTACACGATGATTGCATAATGATCTGAGGTATTACAATGTATTTAAAATATGTATATGAGAATATATTCTTTTAAGAAATGTACGAGCAAAAAATTCTATCACAAATTTACAGTCCTTGATTAATATATCCCAATTATTGATATAATATCCCAATTGCGTAGAAAAAAACACTTTAGGTGGCTGCGCCGGTGCATGTTACATCGAAATTGCTCTTATCGAACTTTAAAGTTCAACTGAAGTTTCCAGTACTTACTTAGGCTATTAGTGATCAGTTAAGCTCGATTAATAACTTACAGCAATTTGGAAAAGAAATAAAGTCGCAAATTTATTACTGAACATTTTTCATTGGATATTAAATTAACGATTATCATTTGAGCTTTTTTTTTTTTGGTAAAATCCATCAGGAGGATGATTTAGCTATTTGACTGATACAAATTCTAATTACGCAAAATTTCACTAATCACTAAATTTTGTTTTCTTAGTCTATACTTAAACTCTTCAAATTATTATTAATTTTAGTACCAACCAAGGAATATTACAAGAATCTCGGTAATTACCAGTGTTTATTAAATATTTCTAATAATATATGAAACACTCCCTTTTATTTGAAAGTTCCCCGGCAATCATAATTTTTGCATGCATAAAATATTTAAGGCTAGATTATTGTCCTTTGAATTGGTAGTTTAATAAGAGAAATATTTTACTCGAGAAAATATTAGTTCTTATCAAATTTAGTGTTATTATTAACTTTTTTTCGATTAAATCATACGTACAAAAAAAGTTAAAGCCATTCTATGTTGCGCTCACGGTAATTTTTTACGTAAAATGTTAGAAAACCGACTATAGCTACTACATTATGCCGCATCCTATTATATATTGTTGTGATATTGTTTTAATTTGTGCAATTGTTGTCTCTGTCACACAAAAATCAAAATGACTAGATAGAAATTGTACTAATCCCTCCTCTGTTAATGTGGGAGGCAGATGTTGATCAAATCTTTCCATTGTCACCTTTCCTTGGACGACGTCTCCCCAATATTTTTTGAGAAACGACTCGATTGGATAACTGAAAACCATATCGTAGTTTCTTGCTCCAGTGATGATCGTATAGATGTAAACGTGTATTTTGTATCCCGTAAATGTGGAAAGATGATTTTCTGCAACGATTTCAAATAGTCGACAGGGTTCTCAGATAACCCGTTGAACTTTGGGAGCATATTTTAATTTGAGATTAGTTTTTTTGACGATTTACAATGCCAGAGTCGTTGACTGCATGTCCGATATCATTCAATCTGTCTAATTAGATAAAATCGTTCGCCAAATTTGTCAAGGAAATTGTCACCCTCACACTAATTTTGTTCCAAAGTGTATCAATTTGAAATTTCAAGTCGCTTAAGGCGGACGAGGCAATGTTGATGGTCTGACTCACCAATCACCTCCATACGAGTACGAGAACCTTTCCTCATTTTAACCTTGAAATGATTTTAACTTTGAAATGTTTAATATTTCAAAGAAAAAGAAATTTAAAATGAAAAATGCAAAATTAAAGTGCCCAGAAGTTGGAGCAGAAATTTATGTTTTATTTTGGCCAAATTATTTTTTTTTCGGTACCTGTGATGTCCCAATCTTCAAATACAAATCCAGAAATCTTTCCCAATCTTGAAATCCTTGCGAATCCTGGTTGGAGTGCTTTCAAATCCGTAGATGGTAAAATTTTATTTAATAAATGGTCCAAATAGTTTACTGAGTATAATGTAATTGTGATTTACGTTAGTAATTATAATTTTTCGCAACACAAGTTGTTTAATGGACTCTTTTTTCTTACGAAACCTATCATACTTAATGTGTAAGACGAGGATGAGAACCCAATTTGGGGAAAATTGAAGGAAAGAAGTCACCAACACTGCTCCGCCTCGCAATTAAAAACAACTAATAAGATCAACCTGTCAACTTGGAACACTTTCCAACCTAGATAAACCATGTCACAACAATTTATTTAATAAAATATTTTACGAATTAGCAGCAGATACATTAGAATAACCACAAGTTATCTCGATGTCTACTGGCATTATCCAAAATAAGTAATGCTTTCGGAGGCAAATTCAAATATCTCTCATTTTACTTTTAACCTCAGGTATAAAAAAAAATCACGGCACCATATACGAAAAACATACATTGTAACCTAGCCGCTATTTTGGTCCATGTGCCCAACGGAAAGATATGAACTTCTCTTAAATACTCTTAGCTTATGAGTATCGGAGTCGTTGGCGCAGCGCATGAAAGCAACCTGGTCTTTTCGTTTTGATGAGTTTTTTTGGAAGGATTTTCCAAAGCAGTTCAGTCTTGTCGGTGCTGTAAACTTTAGTTCATTCCTGTAATTTTCAAAGAAAATGTTTGCTGGAATGGATCACCTGCAGGTTCATCGACGAATGAATTCGAATGAATCGCCAACAGTGACAATGGACGAACGTGTTTTGAACTTCTCTAGCCATCCAGGAGTTGCCTCAAAGTCATTTCTTGTCATCTTTTGTTATTTATTCATAAAACTTCTTAAATGTAAGCAACAATTTCACTCTTTTCCCTTTTAATGTCATTTACCGTTGATTTTCCGACATCGCGCGATTCCTGTCACCCTTTGCCCACCTTCAAGCTTGTTTATAATCACATTTTATTCTGGAACTTATCGCTCCGATTGCATATTTTCGATTTGCCATGATTGCCGAAACATTTAAAACTGCAATTAAACTACCTATATGAAAAAACCTTGCACATATTTGTACATTTACCCTCAGCATTCGTCAAGTATGGAGTAAGGAAAGCGGTGAAAAGGTACCCTGAGACTAATGGCACAACGCGACGGGCACTGCGCCAACAGCTAGATTAGCTATATTAGACATGTAACTACTTAGCAGCTGCTGAAGAAAATGCGGTATAATACGGAAATTATAATAACTATATACCTACATATTGCTTTTTCTAATTTTACTTATTTTTAGATGACTAAAATATTTGACGAGGATATATTAGAATGTATAGAAAATGTTAGGTGGAACGTATCTAAAATAGCCTTTAACAAGATTAGCACCAGTGCATTGACCTTCAACTATACTCAAATTATTTAGTCTTATTTCCATTATAAACAGAAACATTTCAATGTGATAAGGATATGTTTGATATTTATGGTTTGATGTATATCTAGCAGCAAAATTCTAAAAAATGTATATTATAAAATTGCTAATAAACCGTTACAATTTATTTCGCGCGCCTGTATTGTCTGCACTAATATCTTCAGCATAAAAAGCTTTCAACTGAAGGCGTCCGATTCAGCGACTGATATCGGAGATTTTTCTCGACGGACATCAATAATCTATAGCCGTAAGTCTAGGGTGGTAGTTAACTGACCTTCTTTTCTCTTATCCTTGTGCGGATCTTCTACGTGATTTTCGTCGTATATAACGGAATGGAACGTCTTGTTCGGGTACTTGTGGTGCGGAAAGTAGTGGTGAGCCTTCTCGACGTAAAAGGCCTTGTCCGAGGCGACGATCTTGCCTTCAAACACACCTTCTATAATCGACCCAAACACCGTGCTGTCTGGGTCACCTAAAACGAAAAGAAAATTTTGCTATTGAACAAGCGATGTTAGGATAGGAAATGCGCTTCGACAAGCAAAAAGTTTCTTAACTATTCTTGTCTTTATGTAGTTATGGGTAAATATCTAAAATTGAAAATTCAGTTTGGTGATGAGATTTTGAGCAAATTTCTGGTGTTTAAACATCAACGTTAGGAGTAGTTTTTTATATTATTGCTTTGATTTCAAGTTCTTGCTGTCCCTACATATCTAAATGGTTTAACTTTATTTTGTTCGTATCTCCTTGAGGACGTGATACTGTATTTTTCTCTGTTCGTTTTCATTTAAATGAAATATTACGTACTGATTTGAGGAACGTGGCTTCTACAGACGTTATTACACTATAAGTATATACAGTGCAGTCTCGATAACGTGAACTAATTATAGACGACCGTGTTCATATATTCGAGAAGTTCATGTTACTGGATAAAGTCAATCACAAACAAAGGTGGCATTAAAACTAACTTAAATGTGTGTTTCGCTTAAAACATACTTTATTTAAAAAAGGAACACATCAAATAAACAAGTCTAATTTATTCTTCTTTAGAAAGTAATCTAATTTTGTTTGACGCAAACGTTGTCTAGTTGAAAGTATAGTAGCATGTTCACGTAATTTATGCGCCTATATTGTATTACACATTTCTTTCATCAGCGTTGTAGACCTGATTGTAGTCTAAGTTTAAGTCCTTAATTTTTGCTGCAAGTTTTTGTAAAAATGGCGAAACCAGCTCTGGTTGAGAAGATAGTTTTTCGCCAGTTATTGTCAAAAATCGTATGCCAAATCTTTTCTTAAATTTTTGTAGCCACCCTGAGCTAGCAGAAAAAGTAGACTGATCTCCATACAATTCTCTATGAAAATATTTGGCTTTCTCTTTCAAAATTGTACCACTTATTGGGGCATTCCTCTCTCGTTGTCGTAAAAACCATCTGTATAAGGCCTTTTCCATTTTCGGGTACTCTGAGGGTCTAAGAGATTTTCGTTTAGACACTCCAGAAAATGTCATGGCAACTGTTGAAGTAATCTGGGCCTTTTTGTTCTTAATCGCACACACTGTAGATTTCGCTATTCCATACTTTTTTGATAAACAGGTAACTCCGAAACCTTTACTAACATCGGATAAGAGTTGGGCTTTTTTCTCTAATGTTAAATAGTTCACCTTCTTAGTAGCCATCATGCTTGCGTATCGGTTGGCGCATAAACACCGACTAACGCTGAATATGTACACAATATTTCTTCCGATGTAATGGCGGGCTAATACATACAAAGGTAATTTACCGACAAAAGGATCGCCGCATAGTTGGCGGCCTAATACAAAAAGCTAAAGTTACCGACACAAGAAACACGACGAAATTTCATTTATGTTCACGTTATAGAGGCAAAGTGTTCTTGACATTCACGTTTTGGAATACGCATATCAATTTGGCTGTTCACGTTTAGGGATGTTCACGTTATGGGACGTTCACGTTATCGAGACTGCACTGTAATAACAAAATTCAAAAGTTTCTCGGTCCTTAATACTATTTTTTATAGAAGGCAATTGAGGTCATGAGTAGATGCTAAAAAAGTTAATGGTTGTATAATTATTAAGGAACGAGCAAAATTGAAGGTTATAAAATTTAAGTATCCGTAGGTTACTTAGTAATATTAATACGTATGTACTAGTTAAATAACTGGAGAGTTAAAAAAAACATCTTATACCTAATTTAAATTTCAATATATAATATAAAGCGAATATACATGATGTAATTAATGGGACATCAATTTAAAACGAAAATTACAGTTGAATTTAAAGTTTAACATCGCTTATAAGCAGGAAAAGAAATGTTATCAACCTCCTGATGAATTATACTATATTTATTCTCGAGTTACAAAACAATGCAGTTTAGCGTAAAATGTGGATGTGGTGGAAGATAAAATGGTAACAAAACCACTTTTTCGAGATTATTTAAGGAAAATTGATAGTTTTTCTTACCCAACAAAAAACTTTTAAACGATTAAAAATTATTACTACGTAAGAACGAATTTTACGAAAGTCGTTTGCATATATCACTGTGTTCATTGAACTTGGTCTATAATTTTCAGTAAATTTTCGTGCGTGAAAAGCTTTATGATTATACGCTCAATACCAGAATATCTCCTTCGGTACTAAACAAAGTAAGGAAAAAGGTTTCCTTATTCTAAATATATAAGTTGTGAACGCCCTCACATTCTCATCGACAGGCACTCTTTTTTTGGAAGAAAATTGTGCAAGAGAAATTTGATAAGAAAGAGAAAAATAAGTAGTAGTATTTAAAAAAAAAGGGAAAGTTTAGAGGATTTATCCAATTTAGTCCAATTTAGTCCAATCCAGTTTAATTTAAAAAATATCAGCTATTCACTAACATGAGTGTTTTTAATCAACTATGTTTTTATACTCTACACAGAACCATCTTCCATTTAGTTTGTCCGTTTTCAAGTTCTAAGTGTGTGTGAAATATTAGTTACGTTATCAATTCAACCAACCATATCGTGGGACCCGGAAGCCACAAAGTTTGAGTACGAACGCATTGGCGAATTCTTTCTCGTGTGCGATTATTGTTTTAAATGCACGGCTATGAGGAGGCATCAAAGAAAAAATTCTGTTATGATCGGTATAACAGAATTTTCCCTCCTTCAGGAATTGGTATTTACAAAATTACCTTCCATAATGAGTTACAAAAGTTGTACTTTGTTTGCTTTTTTTACTCAAATAGCTAGAAGGAAAATGTTTGTATTTATTTAAATGTAAGCTAAATAAAATTAAGCCCTTTTGTTGATATCATATTTAATATATTCACAAGGCCATCTTGATTTGCTTGATTTTTGGCTTATCTCTTTAATTTGCTTTAGTGGCGGCATGATTTAAGTAGTCAATCATGATGAAATGACATTTGGGGAGATCGGCAGTACAAAAATATGAGAGGGTGCGTTAGTGACAATGCTTAGATGATTATTTGTTCTTATCTTGGTGTTCTACTTCTTTTTTCTCGTTAATATTGGCAGGTCTCAAAGTAACATTTGGTTTTAGTCAGTAATTAATTTAATCGATGATTAAAGCTGCTTAATCGTGACTAATAGCGTCGCAAAATTAAGTTAATCAGAGATTAACCGGCATAAAAAGAACTGGTCACCCTTTGCTTGAACTTAACATTAAGTAAATTAATAGGGATAAAAATAAAAGCGCATCATATTTTGCGTAGATGATAATTTGGTTGATTGAATTTGTAAGTCTTTGTCTGCAATATATTTTTGCACGTTTCCAAAGGAAGGAAGAATTGCTTTGAAACTCAAGTCTACTTGTGTGACGTAATTTTATAATACATTAAGTAAAAGTGCACGGCAAACGAACAAATTTATGACGTATTTAATTATACTAAATCTTCAAGTTCACTACATTTTGATTTATGCATGTATATGGACACATGGTATGTTATTGATCGAGTATATCTACTTTAACCTTACCAATGATGTGTCCGTTGTAAATATGCGACGTGTCCACATCTATCTGTCCCTTGGAGCCGTGTACTTCCAGGTTATCGCTGAATACGGTCACGTCCCGCTTCAGACGCAGCCGAAAGTGTCTTCCGTGGGATCTGAACGATAGATGAACGGCGTGGTCCTTCGATGCGGATCGTTTTGTCCTCAGATGGGCCTTGTGCACTTCCGTGTGATCGTACGATAAAGGTTCGTAATGGTAGATGTATTCATTCAGTCGATTTGCTGAAACAAAACAGAAATGAAGATGTAGAGAGATTTTTTCAAACAGATAAACATAAAAATGTATACAAAAGATCAAGCGTAAAAGATATCGTGACGAAATACACTTCTTTTACTTTCATCCTATCCTCAAAGTTGAGCCGCTTCACTTTGAAGCGTTTTACGCATTTCTTAATTAAGAAATTAGGAACACTTATTTGAAATTAAAAGTTCTTAGTAGTGCGGCGCGGCGGCACGTTGGTTCTTCAATGTTTGTTTACATTTTAAACTTTGAATAATTCAAAAGGTATTGAACCGGCTTTAATCATTATTGAAATGGAGTTCGTAAGAGTGAAACGCGAATTTGTAATTAAGGTACGTATATACATTTGCTTACTTATTATGCTTATATGGATGTTACAGCTTAACAGGACGATTTTCTTGGAAATTATGTTGGAAAGTTACATTTTGTATGGTTTATTTACAATAATAAGGTGGCATTTTATTTTAAAATGTGGGATCTTACTCATATCAAAGGATAGAAATCCTAATTAAACCTATGATAGTGAAAATTTATAGACGCACTAGGTTTCGAAAAAATCGATTATTTCAATTCACAAATCAAAGTAATAAATCGTAAATTACTATTCATTAATTCAGGAATTACACAGCTCGAGCAATAAAACCAGATTTTTTTGTTGATAATAGCTATATACAGTAGTGTATTCAGCGGATTCTGGGTAAATCTGTGAAAATCTATAAGATGATTTTAAAATACGCAATAACTTCACTAAACTAGGACGAAATTTGCTACAGGAGCACAATAAAATCGTTGTATTTTTTCAACAGAGCTACAATCAGATGTAAATCTCGAAGAAAACGAATTTTCCACAACTTGTATATCAGCCTTTCATAAGCTTTGTTGAAGATCCACCAAGAAAAGGTATTGGTAGACCGGTACGGTATTTACGAAATAAATTTAAAACTTCACGAAAACTAGTTCACGACTTGCGGCAATCTATCGAGACCGGTATGAGTGAGATGGCACTTAATAAAGGAAGGATTATAAGATCGTATTACACTATGAAAATGTCACAATACTACGCATAACTTAAGTATGAGTGTGTTCAACTAATACGAGGGTAACGTTTTTAGTTCTTACAAGCGAACACTAGACGACGTTGTTGAGATTTGATATTATTAGTCCTAACATAACAACATTACCTTGAATTGATTCGTTCAAGTTTTGGTAATGAAGCGCCATCAGAAAATAGTGTTCACAATTGGTGTGCAGAATCCGTTAGTGACAAATTTCGTGAAGATCGAGCAAAATCGGTTGTTGTTCCAAGAAACATTGATGCTGAGCGCAACATGATACAAGAGGATCGGCATGTGAGTTGCTATCAGATAGAGCCATCTTTAGGCACACCTAAGTGCGGTGCATTCAATTTTGCATAAACATTTAGGTGTGAAAAAGATATGTTGCTGATGGATTCCAAAAGGAGGTTCGTGTCAATTAGTGTTAGGAAATATACGTATGCGCTGGGTAATTTTTTTAACTTGAAACTTTCAAATACCTCGACAAATAAGCCCTTCACGAAAAAAATATCCATAATTAAAGTTTAATCATTTTGCCGATAAAATACTAAATTAATGCTAAAATTAGTCCCCCTTTCTCCTTCCTAGTAGGTGGGGTGAGCAGTAGCTTTGAAACCTTAAATAGGAACCCCTATATTTTATTTAAGATTCGGATTTTAAGGCAAACAATACGTAGTATTTGCTGTAAACATTTTTTCGATTCATGTCGCTGTAATCGATGAAACTCAATTTGTTTCTATTTCTTCTACTGAGAACCTATGCACGTTTTTTCTTCCATTCGTGTTAGCTGTAATTGCAAAAACACAAAATAAACGTACAAAAGAAAGAAATAACTTATTTTACTCAGTTCGAATTTGTAACCGTTTAGGTGATATTCATCGTGACTAATACTAGACATACTATGTTGCGCTTAGACGAGCACAAGGCTGTTATTTTTAAACAATCTCGTTTCTATATTGGGAAGAAATTATTTACCTTCGACAGACGCGAATTTTACGTAAATTCGATCCCTTTTTCTTACCATACTTTTGTGAAACTTGTGAAAATGTATTTGTGACGTACTATCTCTGAATATTACACTTACATAAATATAGATATTGCACATGCATTCTACTTTAACGTATTCTATGTAATTTTTTATTATTAAATTTAAGTGCACAGAGTTAGTACCCACAGTACACAATACAACTTTTTTTTTGGAAGAACATGTACATTATCATTTTGCATTAACTTTCTTCAACATTCCTTAGATATATCTCGCTTAGTTTTTGAGATAATTGGGATAATTTGAGATTTTTGCGAAATGGCGATATTTATTTAGGGCCCTATATTGTAATGTAAGTAGCAAATAAGAAAGTAACATTTAATTACAACTAAAAATATTGACTTTGAGCTATATTTAGCGAATCCAACAATCGTACGCATGCGATAAAAATACCCCTATCGTTAAAACCAATGTAGAATAGTGTTGAACATGATTAAATATGTTCTATGAATAATGTCGGTGACAAATTACTTAATAGCGGTGCTTGTGTTTGCTGATCCGAAACCTATTACCACTGATAATTTACAGATATAATGGAATGTTGTATTGAAATCCAAATGCATTAAATTATTGATTACCAGCAATTTACTTTAGTGTTATGTAGTCAACAGTTGCGAGTGGGCATAATATGCCATTCTAATTATGTGTAAATGCATCCCGTTCACAGAAATACGTAATTATTACTGGGGTGGTTTTCGCCTGGTCAGTTGTGTTTGTTTTTTCTTTTTTTTTGTAAATACATGTATGTAGTGGGAAATATCATACAGCTTGTTATACATTTATTTCAATTTAAATTGAAATAAACATGAATGAAATTTACGGTCACTATTTTGAACACCAGCTTCTGTCAAAGATGTGATCAACATGTATTTGACAATAATAATTGGTGGTAGATTAGATAGATAGCTTATTCAAAATTAAAGCAAACCATACTTTGCAAAGAAAAATATTCTATTTTTTCAAAATCAACTTCCAATTTCACTTTATATTAGAATTGTTTTTTCAACTGATATTCATCTTAATTTGAAATGTAGATGCTAACGCCGCACAATAGAATATGTGTGTGTCCGATTTAGTTATCATGAAGTATGATGAAAATGACGAAAATTAAATTAGTAAAATAAAATATATATTCTTATATGTAAAAACTAAATTTAAAAAAAGATTGACTATGGCAAATATGAGACTTCATAAAAATATTGAAGATTAATCGGATAGGTCATTTGAGTTGCCAAATCAATTCATCGGAGATTGGGGCGACCAACTAAAGATTTAAGAGAGAAACAAGAGAAGAAAAACTGAAGAATTAAGGAAAAGTACGGATGTGGTAGTGGAAGTTAACCTATCTAGAGATGGTTAGTTTAGCAGACGTACAATCGGTAATATCTTTAAATAAGGTACATTTTTTAAGTAATTAATAAATTAGTGTATATTTCCTATCATTAAAAGCTCATTAAAGTAAATTACTTACGTGCTAAGTAGGTACTTTAGTTTTGTAATAGTATTAATCTTTACGTATGAATTTAATTTACTATGAATTTAATACTCTTGTGAAGTTATGATCGAAAGGTTTTATGTAAGTGTATTTTTTGCTTTCACAAATTAATACTGCAAATCATGCAACACTATTTTGAGCGGAGTTAAACAGCTTCAATGCTTTTGGCTAGCTAGATCAAGTAAATACTACGCAGTGCACTGCCTGTAAGTTAATACTTTTTAGGAGTTTATTCTCTTATACGATCACTAAATCTACAATTCTATTCCTTCTAGTTTCAAGCTTCTACATTTACATTTCCTTTACGTAAGAACTTATTGCAGTTATCTTAATTATTTCATTTGTGGGCAAGGTTGTGTAATCTCTTTGTTCTTATTTTTTCTCTTGTTCTCTTGTTCTCTTGTGTATATATACTATATGTTAGATTTGCACCTTTCAACTCGTGTCACTTACTTTTTAGTTTAAGCTTTCTTATTTTCTTTCTTTCCCCTTAATTAAGATAAAACAGTGTTTTACTGGCAACCAAAAATATAGACAACACGTGGTCTCGATGAGAACACTTCGTGTAAAAATTATCGTTGTAAACAAAATAGAACAATGGGTAGATTGTGTATATTGATAACGTCAGTTTTTGTAAGACAGCATGAAATTACACGTGTGACGTATGTATTTACAATAAAAATAATACAGCAGCATAACAATTAACATTGAATTCTTTTTACAATGCATTTTTTGTTACTTATATAATAATATAATATATCATACAGAGATTGTGATGATATATATTTAGCGTGAACCTAATAATATTTGAATATTATGTGTTTGAACTATGAATTTAGAAGACATAGTAACCCGCAATTCCATCTGGCAGTACGGCGCCGACCAAATATTGCAGTCAAGTACGCTTTAGCGATTGAGGCAATTTAATGGATTCATTTGAATATATATACGGCCAGTTAACCTCCGAGAGCACCGTAGTGGGCCTGCATGATCTAAACGTACTGTAGCATTTAGCTTCGCTCTCTCGCCATCCTTTCCTTTTTTTGTACTTCAATCCAATTAAAAATACTTAAATCCAAAATATGGTTCACCAGAACGTTGGAGTTATGGTTATGGACAATGAGAGGGTGAGAAAGATCCCACAGCACTTAGGCTATGATAAAAGGTTGCTGTGCACCCTCCCTATCCTGGGGGTTCTAGACCTTTAACCAACCCACTGCCTTGGCATAAGTTAAGACATTCCCTACAGACATGGCCTTGGTGGCCGCAAGATGTAGCCGCTTGTCACCCAGCACAGTCCTTCTAATTGTCGTCTAAGTGTCGTCAACACCTGGCAGAGATAATGTTCGTCTTCAGTTTGGCAGTCCCTACATGTCAGGTCTTCAGCTAATCCCATCTTATAAAGTTGCCCCTTTAACCCCAATGTCCAGTCAGAATCCCAACAGCCATGCGAAAATCCCTGGTAGGTGTCTTAGTGTTCTTGATTTGTTCGGATACGTCAAAATGACTTTTAGCGGTACAGCAGGAATTAATTTCATTCCATTTTTCTAAGAAATTTTCACGGGTGTTAGCTCTGAACCTTTCACAAAGCGACAAACACAGGGGCTCTGGATCGTGTATGCTCGAACCCTTCCTGGCCAGTGTATCTGCTTCTTTTCATTACCAGGATTTCCATTGTGACCCTACAGTCAGAGCTCTGCGGCAGTGCAGTAGTAAATTAGACATTATTAGTCGGTTCAGTGTTGATACTACTTGTCAGTGAACAGGTTGATGTTTCTGTCGATAATCTTACGCTGTATTAGAAATACCTAAATCCAAAATATCGTCCGGCAGAAAGCTGGACGGTGTTTTGTACTTTTGTACAAATTGATTGATGATATTCTTTGTCTTTAATTTTTTAAAGACAAAGAATATCAAAAAAGCTGTCAATTGACTCATCCATCAATACGTAAGATATATCGAATTGTCTATGGAGAGCATCACGATCCCGCGCAATACAGCTTTTGCCTATCTTAATGACGACATGTACAGTAGAAGTCTTTAGTCTTAGGGAAAAGAAGCGAAAGGAACTTTACCCAAGCTATTGCCGTCCTTCGCCTGCCCCCAGGTAATATCAGGGAGGTGAATAGATGGCGCAGATAGCAATAGTTTCGCTTCGGTCCTAAGACTAAATATTTTTAGTCCTCGTGTAAGTTAAGAGGCCATTACTGCATTGTAACCCAGATACTAAAGCAAATAACTAATTTTGTGCCTTATATTGTAAATATATCTTGCTCAAATTATCATGGTAGTCTTGTACGGAAGGTGCAGTGTATTTCCGATTCTTGAGTGCTTTTGAATTAACGCACAAAATGTCAACAAAATCCAACGAAACATCATTAAAAATAAGAGACGACAAAAAAATCCTTACGTAGTCACGACTGTCGTAAAAATAACCTCTAAAAAATTGACCCGATACCAATAATAAAAATCTGACTTCCGAGCGTCTAATTTTATCACAAGTACTCACCACCGCGAAAAAATTTACGAGACAACTCTACATTAATTCAGTTTCAATTAATCGCGCGTTATTTCGGTGATGAGCAGATCCTCTTTTCTTCGCATAAGCTTTTTTGTCACTTAAAACGAACACTACGTTAATAAATTCCGGCTTTTCTTTAGCGTCGAGGCCGCCAAACAATAGATTTTTAATTGCGTTTAAGTTTCATTGCCGTCTGAATAATTAACGGTTTTGAAGGCACGGCTCTTGTCGCGAATATTTTATTTCATCCTCTCTTAACTGCTTCCCTCCTTAGCCTTGCCCTAATCTCCGCTCTTGCACTGAGGGAATAAATGGAAATGTCGACGAACGTTTTTGAATTTATAATCAAAACACGTAGGAAATTTACTATCGCGAAAGGAAAGACATTGCCGCGCGACCAATACCGCCGGCGCTGCCACCATAAGCGGGGGTTAAATGAATTACGGGAAAAATACGACCCGTTCCTTATCGTTAGGTACGAATCTAAAGTCGCCTGCCTTACAAGTATATCGTCTTAGAATGTATCGTTGCCAACCGGGCGTAAATACGCTACTGATTGATGCCCCTTCATATTTTAAATAGTGAACCCATGTGAATTAGAAGCTATAGAGAGAGTTTCTTGTATCCTCATCTTCTTCATATGCATACATAGACAGCTACATGTAGATTTACGATTTGTTTATTTTAGTATGCAGATGCTGAAAACTGAAGACTTCCTTGAATAGCGAATTAAGTTATTGAATATTAATAACAATGCATGTCTTCACATCCGATCAGACGTTTCACCAATAGCAGTAACATCAGTCGCACACCTATTTGCATACGTATTTGGTACCCTCTAATTTTATATCAAACAATAGAAAGCTGGGGACTGCAATAAAACAGCATGTATGCGAGGACAGGTAGGGTCTCAAGTTTTTGGCCATTTAAAACAAGCAGTTCTGTGAAAAAATGGAAATTTCACGTAAAGGTTTTCGTTGATGACTTTAGAGTTTTAGTAATGGTCTAACATAACAACCATGTCTCGAATGGCTTCCTTTGGTAATGAAGCACCATTAAAAAAGACAGTTTATAACTACTTTACAGAATTTCGTCGTGATCGTGCTTCTATCAGTGATTAATTTTGTGAAGATCGACCAAAATCGGTTGTTCTTCCAAATAACATCGACGCTGCGCGCAACCTGATTGAAGAGGATCAGCACGTAACTTATTCAGAATAATTTGAATCAAGCACAAAAGGAGCTTTGCGTCAATTGGTGTAAGAAAATACTCAAACAGTTCGAAAGAGGAACTTCAAAATTCGTATACAACATCGGAACGGATGACGAAACTGGGATATACTTATACAAGTCGAAAACTAAGTAACAATCAACAGTTGGTGTTCCCAGATAAACCGAGACCAACAAAGTTGTTCGTTAACTAAGCACTTCCAAGAAAATAATTACATATTTCTTTTGTTGTGCTGAACATGTCACAAGCACTACTGTAGAGGATCGAAGAACAGTCAATCCTAAATGATATACAATCATTTCTTTGCCATAAATCATCGATGAAATTAGGAGAAGCAATTGACAAGGTTGCATCATACTTCATATTTACCATGCCAGTTCTAGCACAGAGCAGATTATTTGAAAAAAATAATATCGAATTAATGTCGCATTGTCCGTATTCACCTAATTTATTGCCTAACGACTTTGTTCTCTTCTCGAATGTCAAACAAAAAGCGCACGGACAGCGATTTTTATCACCTAAAGAAGCCTTCAAAAATCACTTTTTGAAGATACCTCCCTCAGAGAGGAAAAAATATTTCCAAAATTTGTTTGACCGCATGCAAAGGTATATAAATCTTAACGATGATTATTTTCAAAAGCAATAAAACATTTTGTACTATTTTTTCCTCTCATTGTTTTTGACAAAATTTAAAAGGTATCCCTCATATATTTACTAAATACTGTTCTATGTTAATAAATTTTACTTACTTTAATATGTATTTCGGCAACATAAGAATCTCGAAAACATTTTTGAAGATGTTTTACCAATATAATTTATCGGTTATCCCAACCGGCTTATTGCCACACTTAATGAATCACGTTGTACAGTCAGTTGGTATGTTGCAAAGATATTTTCTAAAATATTAAAACTCGAACGGATAACCCAACCACCAGAGAATTACGGGAGTTTCTAACACAATTTCTTGCATAATTCAAGCGAACACTGAAGGTATCGAGTCGCTCGGGCCCCATATCCCGAATTTACTTAATATTACGGCATAAAATGTACATGAGAAGCCAACTAAAGGTGCGTACAAAGCTCTAGCTTTATAAGGTCCGTCTACGTTGGCTTGGTCAACGGTGGCACTGTATTAACTAAAGAGATGGGAGGTGTTACATAACTAGGTATTACGAATGATTGTCAGTGTCCCTTCCGACTTTCTGTGGACAATTCTGTTAACATGAGATTAGCCACCTCATATATTCAAGTGGTGTTTGATGATTATGAGAAGTAGTAGACATTTCAAGAAGCATCGTAGTCTCGTGAGGAATAAAAGAAAAAACTCAAAGCAGTATGGATAATTGTCCAGATTTTAAGCGTAACCATAAGTTTTTTTTTCAAGTTATTAAATGGAATATATATAAATGAAGTCTGAAAACTATTTTTCATCATATCGTAGCTCTACAAAAAGTATTGGGGTATATATGTATGTATGTTTCTCTGCATTGGATCACAATAATACTAAAGCACATATAGCGGAACTGAAATATCAAAAGAACAAAGCCAACATGTAATATCCGAATTGGAATTTGTGTGAGTATCAAGGGACCTCTTCGATTGGCGCTTTTGACAACTCCATTACTGAAAATGGGCTATAATTCGGGAACCCGGTTTATTGCTTGATTTGAATTCGGGAAATTTTACATTTTACCCCACTCGCGAACCGTACTCGTCATCGAAACAGTGCTGGCAACACATTCACGCCCCATTAAAAAACATTTATTATAAGTCGATAAAAATGATGTATTCGGCCATATAGCATTGCCCCATTTACCTACATACAAAGCGTATATAGTTTGCAGTCAGATCGGCGCACCAAAACCCGCTTCAAACCGAGAGCAAATGGATCGTTTGAATTATATTCTTTATACTTTTACGCAGATATAAACGCGCGCACACGGAAGAAGAGAAAAGCATCAGGCGGTAGATCGGAGGAGAAAACGCTTGCTATATGCGTTGTAGGGGGCGCTGGTGTTGCAGCTTTCTTATTCCTCGCTTTCGTTTGTTTTCGCTCGCCGCACATTTCAGCACGACGACAGCGGGAGAAAAAGCGAAACGATAAAATAAAATGTAACTACGTATGTATACGGGCATCGCACGCTTTGTGGAAAAATCAGGACATGGATATTTTTGTTCAGTACTTGGAAACAAGTTAGTTGTTATAGTAACCTACTGAATTTCCGTTGTTCGGCGAGGGTTGATTTATAAAAATTAAACAACCCGCCTAAAGTAGCGCTCACATATGATTGTGCGAAATTAGTGCAACACGAAACTTCAACATTATTTTTCATATTTGCTTTTCAATTTGCATTTCATGTTTACTGCAGAAACTGTTCATAAACATGCCGTGTAACGTTTTTCTATAATCCTGAGTATTGCGAAAGCAATTGTTAATAGCAACAGATGAATGTAGATTAAGTTATGACTAAAGTTCGCCACTTTGCGTGCGCTTCACGTAATTAACAGATACTAGACGGACTCGTGTTTTATCGACTCTCGGGGAAACCAGTAGGCAACGCGAACCCATTCTCATGAGACGAATAAACACGAGTCTGTCTAGTCTCAGCTAATTTCGTGAAGCGCATGGAAAGTGGCGAACTTTAGTTATGACAAAGATCATTGGTCTCCGTTGTCAAATTCTTACACCCATATCTACACTACCGTATGTGAACGCAACCTAATATCTGGTAAACTACGCATTCCTTGAATTATATACAGCGTACCCCTCTAGTGTATAGATGGAAAATACTTCCTTCCCTGAGCAATACAGACAAAAACTTTCCAGATGCAAAAATATTGATAGCCACACCCTGTATGACGTACAAATATAATTTGTGTAGTATTTTATCGGATCGCTCTACGAGTTCAGAGGATATAAAAATTAAAAATATAACATATTTTTAATTTTATTAATTACTTAATATGTTTACAAGTGACGAATTAATGAAAAATTACACGCGTCCTTTGTGTTAACGCCCCACACAAGGAAGCCCGCGTCTTTTCAAATGACCGAACTCAGTCCAGACTTGAACTTGAAATTACATTGAAACACTATTTACACTGGAAATTACTTTGAAAATACAACACATAGCTAAACATATTTTAATTCAAGCTAAAAAGCTACGATTGTCTTGGTGTCTCTTCGCTTATCTATTACGGATAGCTTTTGTATATAGTCAACAATGGCCAACTGGGATATAGTTTTCGTTTTTAACAATATATATTCTTACAATAAAATTGTCTTTCGCATAATTTCCTTTCTCTAAATAATCTTATTGTGGAACATAAATTATTAGACTTCACGATCTAGTGTCTTACCAACTGACATCAATGAGGATCGGCAACCGTAAAATATACACGTTAGCTAGTAGTCTTGACATCAAAAATTGAAATTGAATTTGAAAATCTAAATAATGGGGACGGCCAAACAACCACGGGAACATCGGAAAAGTTCACCCAATGGTGCTAGATGACCGTCAAATTAAGATTAGAGATACAGCAGTGTTTCTGATATGGCGAACGAAGATTTGGGTATTTCGTTAGGATTTCGTTCAAGACGAAAAATGCATTCAAATGAACATTTCGAAAGCCCTGGTGAAACAGTTTAAGTGAAATGAATCGTAGGTTTGGCGTCGATTAATAACTGTAGATGAAACTTGGATACTGCAGCACACTCCTGAAGGCATAGGCGTAGATGAAACACTGGACTGCGAAGAGATGGGAGTATCGTTAAAGAAAACTGAATTTGATCAAAAAGAACTTGTTTCTGTGTTAGGCTATTAGATACGCAGTCGTTAAATCATTTTAGGTTGACAATCGGTATAAGTATTGGCAACATTGATTTTCCCGTGTAAAAATTCCAATCAACAAGCAATTGTGAAAAACTCAATCTGAGTGATCTCAGAGCCTATACATGACCAAATTGCCTAATGCATTTAAAACAGTTCTATTCCTGCTTTATTGTACGTATTGCAGAGAAGTTCATTTACTATAGTCTAAATAAAGTTTTGATATAAATATTCTGTACTTCTCTGTACCGATAAAATAACGTAAACTATGCGTAGTGAAACCACGAAATAGTTGCATATTCTGTTATGTTGCGCTATCGATGTTTGTACCTTCGATGGTTTTTCATTTATCTTACTTTGTATTAGTGGTTTTGTAACTAATTTCAAATGATTACTAGAGTTATGTACGTTGAAAATTAACGTTTAGTTAATTTATTTAATTAATCAGGACGGCGGTTTGCTGATTACCATTTTCACTTTCTGGTTACAACTTAACAGATACTGGACGATATAGCGGTCATTTTACGGTCACATAGAACCCTCATTAGATATACAAACGTACAGCATTTCTGCTGCTGAATTCTGTCATGTAAACTACGAATACTAAGAATTCTGCATTCAATTTAATGAAATTTACCCCTCGCCTAATTCATTTTGTAATCGTAATGTACATAGACACTGCATATAATTCTATTTAAAGCTCCTTCGTGCTTTTAATTTACTAAATGAATACTTTACTGTATACAATACAGATTTTTATCGGGAGTAAAAGGTCTAAACTTAATTAAAAGTAATGGTTTTATGTACACTTTTAAGTTAATTGTATGTATGTTTGAAACAGATTCAGTAACTTTTAATAATTTCCTTTAAGAATTTCTTTACCTAAGAGGTGAAATCAATCATTATGCACGATCTAGTTCATTACAATTAAGCTAATAACGCCGTTATTAACTTTCTATCCTTAAACTCCAACAGCTACACACAATTCTACATGCGTACCGTCAGAGAAACACCGCTTTGAAACCGGGACCATTTAGAGCAATAACAAGTAAATATTTTGACAGTTTGCTTTGTTCAAAGCTCATTCGCCGAACAATGAAAGGAGCCGAAGTCGAAACGAAGGTCCAGAAAAAGACGCAAGAAGCGGTGGCGCCAGCATAGCAGCATCTTTCATACGCCCGCGTACTTATATTTAATGAGTCGGTTGCCGTGCATATACGCCCGGAATTCTATTGTTTTTCTCTCCTTTCATCGTTTCGCTTTTCTTTCCTTTTCTGAATATTACGATGATATACAACACAGCCGTATTGCGGGTTGGAAGTGGAAACATTGCGAATTCAGCTAGAGATGAAATTGAAAGAAAAGATTGAAATTTGAATAAACCTCTAAAGTTGGTAACTATAACAATAATGCACCTTCTTGGAAAACTTTACTATGATACACAATTGCAATGGTGTTTTTCTGTAGTCCACTACAAAAGCTTACATGTCTACAGTTTATTGGGTCCCCATTTGCTACCAATTTTTTAAGTTCATGTGTTTATACTTTTTTGTACTTAGCTCCATGAGTTGATCACCACCAGTTCATTGGCAGGCCTTAGTATATTATTAGACATTAGTCTTTCCGCAAGTGAATCCATAAGTTGTGGTAGTGGGGCGTTGTTTACTGTAAATTGTTGCCGTATTTACAACTGCAACAATTTATAAAATATCCTTTTCCACCATTTTTGATATTTAGGGATAAAATCATGTCAGTCCACTTTTTGATTTGATAAATCCACACCGCCCATTTCATTATAGAGTACTACTGTCTTTGGACAAAGTACATTCGTCTTTATGTTGATGCCACTACAATTACTCAGCACTTTAACCTCTTTACTCTCTTATTACTTTGAAGCTAATGTTCCCACATTATTGCACAAAAACTGATACTCACTTCTCTGCAATTTCCATTCAGATTTAAGCTCAACGTTGCTTAGGTCAAGCAGGGGCCGACAGATTACCTTAAGGGAATTACAATTTCATTACGCAACCGTAAATGTGCACTTTACGCTGGTATTTACAATTTTAGTTTTTTATCTTTTTAGTTTCGATTTCAATATGTACCAAGTTGAATTATATTTTAAAAATTGTTCAAATTTACAAACAATTTTTGTGTTATTCTAGTTATTACCTATGGAAGCACGTTTGCATCCTACATGACCGTTTACGTAACAAATGGTAGCCTGGCCTGAGTAAGGGATATTATCCATTAGTCGTACACTTTTTAAAAAACAATCAAATGCCAAAGTACACGAATTGATGAAATAGGGTTTGCAACAATTCTCTACATCAAAGAGGTGTTATTGACTTGCTCCTCTCTATCATTATCTTTCCCAGAATAAATGCTGAGATTGTACACATACTTGGTTTCAGAACAGAATCGTCCTCATATCTTGATTCCACGTTTTATTGGTTTTAGTGAGAGGTATTGCTTCAAAGTTGATCGGTCTTTGAACCATAGGTTGGCCCTAGATCTATGTAATAAGTTTTACTAGCATCGGCACTGTTTTCGAGAAAATTGAAATATAGCTTTGAAATGTAGCTTTTTCTGGATATTGGAGTTTTAACAGCTTCGTTACCCAAAGATTGATTACTTGGTCAATAGGCAGAGAAACTGGGAACTTTCTCGAATGTCATAAGAAGCAATTGCGGGGGCGGTGGAAGTGGTTAGCGCGCTGTGCTAGCGGTGTCGTGGTATTGGTTTCGAACCCCAGACTGGTCACTGTCAAAGTAAGGTTTTGCTTGCTCCAATTTTGGCAAATGCTGAGGGTAAACATCTCAAGGCGCTCTGCGGGTGCAGGCGTAACAATAACTCATGGCCGATGGTATGTGAAAGCGTGGATTATTATTATTACACACATCAACTGTTTTTCTTATTTTTATAGTTAAAAAAAATTCGAATTCGTAGTTTTTGTTCTTTTCGATGAGGTGTGGCTTCAAATCTAGGACTAAGTGTATTTGGGATTGCACTAAAAGAAATCACACTAGGGGCAGGATTATGATGTACCTATGTCTTTTTTTACTGTAGTTCGAGGTTAGAATCAGAGGATGCACTTTTATTACTGCAGCAATCTTGGATTTTTTAGGTATCATCGTATCGGTAATGTAACGTGTTTCTACCATAAATACGATTGGGGTAGACAACTACCTTTTATGTGCAGAAAACCCACTCGTCATATATTGCCAGTGTTTGAAACGCAACGTGTAGTAGCGAAAGTTGTACATACGAATAACTGATCATGTGATCCTTTAGGGCAAAAAGGCCTTTTTAAAACTGGATTCAATAACTTACTAGCATACTCAAATTGTTATTACGTTTCGAACACAGTTCTCGAGTAACGGTTTTCTAGGCGGTAGTAGGATACACAGATGTTCCGGAAGAACATAAACTAGAACATACAAATTTGATTAACTACAAATACGATGGACGATATCCATTCTTACGATTATTGAAACATATTTTCGCACGCCCTTGCTTTAAAGACGATTCCACTCACTATTTAAATGAAAGTAAATGTAAATATGTATAAGCAAATAAACGTATTTACCGCTTCCGTAGAATAAATCATGTGTGCTAGAATAAAGCTTAAGTTACAGTACATCACGTAACGCATGTATTTTTGTGAAGATGAGGTCTACATAAAAATCTGAAAGTTTGACCTTGATTTTAAACTCTAAAGAGTTTCGGTTTGTGTGAGCATTTGCGAATGTAATTAAAACACGCATCTTAATAGCTGTATATGACATTTTATAAGAATGTATTCTTATAAAACTTTTGGCTTCATCAGCAGCATCTGCATTTCGCGTATCACCGGGAGCGATGTCAACTTTCTTATT
>LR737392.1:1514065-1616449 GCA_902655005.2 Marronus borbonicus
GTAGTTTTTCTACCTTTCGGTGCAAAGCTATGTTAGTACTGGCTTTCTCCACATCGTCCTATCCTTTTCTGTCTCCTGCAAGCTTCTTTACTTCCTTCCATTTCACGCATCTTTTTTCGACAAGTGTATAAGCTTTATCCTTTCACAGTTTTCTAGATCGTCTTCCTTTTCCTTCTATTTCTTCAGATTCGAGCATTTGCTTTACCACTCTTTCCTTCCTCCATCCTCATTACACGTTCTAACCGTCTGAATTATGTTTGTTCTGTTGATACGTCTATAGTGGCAATGTTTTACATTCCAACTCTTTTTGTCTTCCTCTTATTTTTCATAGTAATCTCACTTCGATTACTATTTCAATAGGTTAATGACTTCTTTCCACAATTTCTGTTTTTTCGTGGTAGGGTTCCTTTTCACTCAGTAAACGACGCTATTGAATATTCTGCCCGTTTTCACTAGTCTTTCGTTAATTTCCTCTAATTTCCTTTGCTGTTGATTATTAGACCCCGGTGTTTGCGTTGTTCTCTAAATATATTTACATTGTTTTGTACTTGTTTTTCTATCCCTTATATAATTATTAACTCGTCTAGATAGCATAATTTTGTTATTGTTATTATCTTCATTTTCCATCTCTACATCAAAGTACGATGAGTAATTCTAAAATGAGTCTATCGCTAATTTAGAACAATCATAAACTTTCTACACAGTTCCAAAAGCATCCAACACACAGGATTTCATTAACTTATCTACAAATTTAACTCGAAACACTCTTTAAAGACTTCATTATCTTCGCAGAGGAAACGGATACCAAACGCAACTGTCTCTCTTAACAGCCCATCAAAAGCATTTTACGTACCACAAAACGCGCGCTTAAGGAGGGAATTAACCCGACATACTCGAGCACAATACGTACATATATGGGAATGGAGAAGTGCAAGAAGTGAGACTCGTAGAGTTCCGACGAATGAATGAAAATGAATTACGAACTCATAATACGACAAGCATATTGGCCTTAATTAGTTCTATGCGGCGGGAAAATTAATGAGGTAAGCCGCGAGGAAGTCTTTCGGAAGAAAAAAGAAAGGGAAAGAGGGAGAAAAACGAGCAAGAAGAATAAGAAAGGGGTAATATATATTTCATAATCGTCCTGGAGGTCTTGATGGCCTAAAAAGCGAGGTAGAGTTAATTATCAACGTGATTTAAGATTTTTTCCGCTTTAAATCCCTACAGAAACTTTTATTCGATAAGGATTAGCCTACGAAGGTTATGTAAAGTGCAAGTGGGCTATTATTCTTAAGTTTCATTGCATCACTTGAAACATTCAATGAGGAAAAAAAGGAAAAAAAAATGCTTTTCTGTAAGGAACATTGCCTTTAATTTTTTTTTCACCTAAGCATAGATAATATAATCAATCTGGTGGCACTTTACCAAATGATGAACAATCTATTGATGAAAGTTCCAATGGAATAAATGAACACGATACAATTGGTACAAGGGACTAACTTTTTATAGTAACATGCAGTACTAATCCGAATTTTTAATAACGCATTTCTTCACAAATACCAAGCTTTTACTCATCAAAACCTACTCCTCTTACTGTTCCTTTGAATTTTTCGATGATTCGCTCAAATTCGCTAACAATGCATTGCGCAAAATAATATGAAACAATATTGTATATCTCATACATTTATCGGTCCCATGTTGATCGGTGCCAACAATTATGTTTACGATGGGTAGATTTGGGAATGTAACCTTAGACACTTTTTCGGCAGTTAAAAGTTAACAAAAGATTGTGAATTGAAAATGTTTTACAAAAATTCATTGAAAGAACAAAAACTAATCACAAGATTTGACATTAACCGCAGGCTCTCTTATACACTTAACCACGTTAATTCTTGTAACAGCTTACACAAATTTGGCATATTCTAGAAAAAGCATTAAGATTGGCAGACAACATTGCTTCTCATGCACATTATTATATCTTAATGATTTAACTACTTCTGAGGTTTATAGCTCGTCCACTTTAAACCTCCATTTCATATTCCATGGTTACAATTCATTATGTTCTTTAACAGTTACATGAACATAACTCTAGTAGAGGACAAACTTGGAACATGACTCATGATTCAATTTTTGTTTTTGGAATGGAAAATAGTGAAAGCAATCAATGAAAGGATTTTGTTCACATTGAGTGACTCGTGTCCTTCAATCCGCTGGAAAGGCGATGGCGTCAGTTTTTTGAAAGGACATTGACCGGATTGAGGTTTGAAATTCTTCCACACCACTGGCTTTCGGGTTATCATCTGCTCCCAAAACTCAAAAATTTCCTGGTTGAACAAAAATTTGACTAAAATGATGAGGTTATACAAAGCGTGGAGCTAGAGAACTCTTTCAACTTGGCATTTTGTTATTGGCTTTACTTTGAATTTGTTTACTTGTTTCATTTATGCATTACTTCACAGTTCAGCATTGTAGGACGTTTCAAAAAATCCTTTCCACCTTAATTAAAAAGAGTACAATTTATATACTGGCAACGTATTCTGAAGAGTAGTTATTAAACTTCTGGTTACAATTTTTGAAAAGCAATAACACTGTATTTCTTTCTTTACTGCATTGGTTTAGACGTAATCGTATATATGTCGATGCCACGTTCGTATGCACATGAAATTTTATTGAATTTACTCCACGCTCTCTATATTTCCCCCAATACAAGACATTATGCTTTTAAATAGCGTGATTAAAGCTATAGACAGTAGTTTATGTCTAAAGTCAACGGTTTACTTTTGGGCTTTAATAAAAAGCAATCCCGGGATGGGATGTTAGGTAATCTTCCCTTTATTAAAACGTACGAGAAGAAACGTTACTCGTTTTATTGTTTTTCTTCCTTCTACTCTCTTCCTTCTTTATAGTGCCTAACATATATATAGAGTAGTCGGAACTGGTAATAGAAAAACACTTCAGATATTGCGGATAATGCACCATGACGGCGACAGCTGTTTCAAAAATCAACAGCTGCTGCTCTTGCGGCAGAAATATACTATTGCCGTCGTCGCTTGATATTACAGTAGGCACGTCCTCATCCACGCCCGCATGTTCGTTCCGTTTGTTTTTTCTGGAGACTGCTTGCCTACTTAATGAGATGTCGAAATTTGTGACGATCCCCAGCGGCGGTGGTAGATAATTCTTCTTCGGGGTTCCCCCTTTTTCGTTCTGCTTTACTTTGTGTGTAGTTTTACCGACGATGGAAAGATGCATTTGGTATGTGGATATGTTAGGAACTTATAGAGCGTGTTTAAAAAATTATAGCATGTTTATTTTCTTCTTATTAACTATATTACGAAACAAGTTACTTATTTTAGAAGTGTGCACTGTTTCAATATATCTGGAAACTTTCAATGTCGCGCCGAAGGAAAATTATGTTATTAATGTAAAGAAATGTATAAAAGACGAAATTTAATATAGTGTCTTGCTCTACATTGGTCGTCGGATCGGTGTAATGAGAGTTAAGATAAATACTAAATAAATAACGAAAATAACTAATAACTAGCATACGTCCGTATAATCGTGTTGGTTGCCGCTTCCTTCCTCCATTTTCCTTCTTCCAAACAAGAATTTTTCCAATAATTTTCTTGATCACTACTCCCTATTTTACCAAATATTTTTTAACTGATTATTTTTAAATGATAATGTACAGCGACTTCAATGACTATTAGCCTGAGAATGACTTTTCAGTCGAAAATTTACTATTACAAACTATGAATACCAATTTAAGTAACTTCATCAATTTCATTAAATTACCGTTAATGCAAACTATCTTGTCGTTTAAAAAATTATCATGATAATTTCTTAGATTACATTAATAAATTGTTGTTGCTTACGGGGCAATGAAGAACCACCTCCTTCTGCAGGATTTTCAGAAGCAACGAATGGGATTGCCATTATAGAAACTTTCACCCCTATTCATGTCAGTCTAGTTTGGGTGCAATCTTAAGACCGTTGGTTTGGCATTACATCTTTTTTTTGAAGATCCTTTTAATAGCAGAGGTCATTGTTATTGGAATATGTGCTCGTCGTCCAAACACAAAAATCCTTTGCAATGTAGTCCCGAGAGAAAGTATCCCACCGGGAACTTCATCGATCGATATATGAAAGAGCAACATTGTATGATTCTGAAATCTTGGTGATGTATGTGTTGTTGAACTAAAATATTTTTAATGTGACATTTCCGATTCTACCTTTGCCCTATTTATTATTACATTTTTGAATTCATAAATCAATTTTATGGTTTGTTTGATAAAAAACTATGTAACCATATATAAAATATTTGCATTTTTTGAAAAATTTTGGTAGATGGACGAGTACAAATGAATTTTTATAATTGTGAAAGTGTTTAACTTGGATCTAAATAAATTTTTAAACAGCGTATCTGATAATTGCCAAATGGGAAAACTCTCAAGATAACCAATTATCCTTGGACAGCATTATCTGAGCAGATAAAGCAAAATTTACACGAAACGGACTCAATTCTCATTACCGGAGTATAAATAAGTTAATCATAAAATATGCACGTTGTTTCTTTGTAGCTAATGGTTACTTGTATATTTTACAAAATCTTAAAAATACTCGTCGCTGCTTAGACAAATGTTTTATCCACGTGACGGCTCATATCTTCACAACGGTTATTTAGGTAAAAATTTTTTGCAAGAAGTAATAATATAATAATAAACAATTCATCAACACGATTACATAAACGTAATAAAATTATCTCAAATTTACTTTCTATTTGAACCACGTATACCAGTCAGCAGAAAGTATATTTACATTTCTCCGGTGGGTTCAGTCTTCGACGTGTCTGCAAAGTGGTTATTTTCTGCGTCAATGAACGGAGGCCACGCGTCTCGGAATACAAATGAACTTCTGTGATAGTCAGATAAGTAGAGACGATATATTAACGCGAAAATATTACCATTCTCGTATAAATATTCCTTAGATCCTTCTAATACGCTATCGCATATTCTTTAGAATAAACAATTTTTATTTAAATAAATAATTGCTCACTGATGTTGAAACAATCCAAACATTTTTAAGGTGACAACTAACTCCTCCACGAAATTTCATGTCGTGAATGAACAAGAAGTCGAGATAAGAGTAGAATAAAACATGAATAATGCCTGGGTTAAGATTTCTGGGAAATATACCCGGTATAACAGCATGTAAAGGCATACTATTGACTTCTTTTGGAGAATAAGTAATTATTGGTGTAAAATTCGAAAAATATGATGTAATATTTATCGATGAGTTGGAAAATATAAATAAGGGAGAGTCCCAAACGAAATAGAAAACGGAACATATAAATAACAATAACCAACGTTTTCGCTGAAGAAGTACCGTGAAATTTGTTCAACAACTATAATAAATAAAACTATAGCAGTTACCAGTTATATCTTACAGAAGGTAACCATACTGTATTACTTATCACCCCCATAATTTTACCTTTCCCGATAGAATTCACGTGACGTTCTTAGAACCCATTGTTTTATAAAAACAAAGAGCCCTACACACACTTTCCAATATAAAACCTAAACAAAGGGTTGTTGAAGTCACGATACGTTTATCATCAAAATAGCAAGGAACTACATTCCTTAATAGAGTTCACTATACAATGCAATTGAACAAATAATAACATACGCTGTTCAAAATGTCAGTAAGTCTGCTTATAAATCTCAAGACATTCTTGATAAGCGTACGTCTGCAAACTGATGGTTTTAGGTATTTTTAATAGAAAATAATGTAACAATCAATAAAATGTCACAAATGATAAAAAAACGAAAAATCTAAAGGGTCCTAGTGCAACACACTATAGGAATACTTAAAGCAAATGTTACTGACACATTCTTCTTCAATTTTCAAAAGAATTGCTTTATATTTCCGTAAAAACAAAGTTCCTAGACAAGCGTGTCACAGCACTTTTAATCGCGCTGAGTTTCTTTACTTTGCCTTTATTTTCATGAAAACTGCATATTATGGATAAATATATATTTATCATTTATTCATAACTTTATTGTATCAAAATGAAAGTAAAATAATCATTTTATTTGCCCTAAAAATAATTAATAATTACTTTTGCTCGAATTTCTTCATTTATTATCCTTACTTTCACACTAATAATTATGAGTTTGTTACTTGAGCAATTAACAAAAGACACCCGGCACGCGAAACCACATACCCGGTTTCGGGTACCGGGTACTGGAAGTTTTTCGCAACGGTTCTACCTGATTTTGGGTACCTGGTTTCGGATACTCGAAAATGGTTCTAGAACCAAGTATCCGGATAACCCCAAACCGCCTGTATATAATTACATTTTTCAATTCTTAATTCAATTTTAAGGTTTGTTTGACAAAAAAACGTTTCTATTTCTAAAAGCGGTTAACTTGGGAAAAATGAAATTTTTCAGAACTGTTGATCCTGTAGGGTTGAATTAGAATCTGCATAAAGCTTTTTAAAAAATTTAATACAACGTGTCCGACAATTGCGCTTAAACTTTCAAATGGAAAAAGTATCAAAACTTAATTTCTTCAAATACAACTACCTATTTTTCCTTATTAAATTGCTATTACCTCATTAAATTGCTCTTATAAAAAAACAAAAAAAAACGCCATATTCAATCATAGTAATGATGAAACGTTGGATTTTTCCGTTCTAAATACGTTGAGTTTTGAATTGCTCCGGTAATGAGAAGTGCGCTTGTGCAGGTAATGTTGTCCAAAATTAATTCGTGGTCTTGAAGTGTTTTTTTGAATTTTTGCCCTAATCGATCCAAAGTTTTTCAAATTCTGTATTATTCCTTTAACTGTGTTTGGTGACAATTTCTGTTTATGAAAACCAAGTAGCAAAGGTATCGCATGTTCTTCATATCACTCTATTGCATTCTCCATAAATAATAAACAAATTTAAATAATCTTCGTTCGTATAATTTAAACGTGCCGGCGTTTTCTATTGGTTATGACTAATTTAGATGGATGATATCTTAAAAAACTATATAAGCTACATTCTTACTCCGTATATATATTGGCGGATACTATTATATGAAAATTGTACTACAATACACATTTCCCGAAATATCTCGAGAAGTATCGATTTGAGATGAGTAATGAATATGATATATGAGACAAATAAGTAGTTGTATTAAAAAAATAAATTTGGACACTTCTTCTATTTGAAAATTTGATCGCAATTGTTGGACACGCTGTATAATACGGTCAACAGTTCTGCAAAATTTCAATATTCCAAATTAAACACTTCCACAGTTATAACAGTTTACATGCACTCGTACCTCTGTCAAAAATGTTAAAAAAAAAACTTAAAATTAAGAATTCAAAAATTTTGTAATATAAAAAGGACTCGATTTAAATTAATAAATGTAACAGCTGTTTCCGGTATAACCGTAAGTGTCATATTATTAAACATATTTTAGCTTAATAACGTCCCGATGTACATGCAATTAAATTTCTAGTATAATTATTCTCATTAATAAATCGAACCATAATGAATAGTTACTATGGGTTTGAAAATTTTATGAAACTTCTTTCAACTTATTTTATTTCAATTTGAATGCTTTTTAAATAAATAGAAGATACAGGAAAAAAGCTGCTGGAAGAGAAAGAAATATGCAGGAACCATTCATAATAATATTCATTGAAGTCATTGTATTTTTTCCGCCCATTTTGTGTATCAGGAAACAGATTTTATACAGGTAGACATGTATTACAGCACAAGGTGTCATGACGGGGATTTCACATGATGTACTATTAATCATTCCAGGAACAATTTCAAGCTAGAGCTCCTCAATTTCTGCTTAAATTACGGGTTGTAATCGATCAAACAACGACATACGTGCTTACAGCAAACCGAATGGTTACCTTATTCTCGGAAAAAGGTGTCGAGACCGCGCAAAACGAAAGAACAAAATCCAAAATAGCTTGTACTGAACGTATCTATATCTATATGACTAATTCAGCGATATACCACTGCGATAAGTATTCTGTTTATTTTGTTTAATGATTTAATACATACCGTTATATAAAATTCGAAGTTATTTGAATAAGACGAGCTTTCGTGTGTTTCAGGAATTGTGTATGCCAGAATTTCCGTATCATTTGTGGAGTGGGGAAAACGTGATTGTTTCATTGGAAATATACGTGACGTGTAATATAAACATGCATTTGTTCTATCCTCAACATTTGTATCTTCACATGCACATGTTTTAGAATTTATTTATTTAATTTGTGATATTTACTACTGATTACGATGTGTACTCTGCCTTGTAAATTATAAAGTGCTACTTATGTGCCGCCTCGAGCAGTTCCATTCATCAATTACGAAACCTCAAAAGCTTGATTAATATTATTAATGAAAGCGCTGTGAATCCACAATTGTTTGAAATTTCATCAGTTTTCAGCTTCATTCATATTAACCGAAAATAAAAGTCTTGTAACTGTCTTCAAATTGAAGTTTCTTACAGATAACTTGTAAAACACCTCCACATTCACGTGTATAACCCAAATTTCTTGTATACAGAAGAAAACGAGTAAAAGGAATACGGAGAGAACACCTGTTCCTCTACTAATTCTTACACTACATTCTGGGTTTTACTTTTTTTCATATTGCCAACTATAAGGTTTATACAACCTTTTTGATTTTTGAAAAAAATAAATAGTTATTGGTAATAGATAGGTGTGAATTGCCATATATTAAATTTCCATTAATTCTTGAAGTTCATAAAATAATATCGTGCTTATTTAAGGAGTTCAACGTCTCTTCAAGAACATAAAAGTGACGTTATATATATGGCTACCGATAACAAAAAGACATCTCCCATTGATCATTGTAGCAAGTATACGGTCATTCTTTCAGTTTTGTGCTCAGAACAAAATTATAGGAAGAGGCTCTTTTTAGAAATGTTTTATATTATCAAGTCACCTGAATTTTAATTTTCATAGCGACGTTGATAACTTACGAGTAAGTAGCATTTAGTAATTTTTCATCAATTTCAATAATAATGCTAATACTACGAAAAACAGAAAACCTTTCTTATTTTCCATTTGCTTCTCGTCACCTTATTTTTGCTCCCTGATTACCCATTGTTGGCAACATTTGTTGTTTGATAGACTAACCTCAGTTGTTTAAATAATGTTCTTAAAATATAATTTTTAAAATGTACGTTTGTTTAATAAAAAACAATTATTTACATTTCTAATAGAGTTCGAAATATATATATCAATATATACCAATGACTTTAATTCTGATATTTGTCATTGATATTAATAACAAAAATAACAATTGCGTTGTTTAAAAATGTAATTACCATGAAAAACAAGCGCACACCTATGTTGCCAGTTATGTCTACCTTAAATAAAGAAGCACAAGGGTAAAAACTTATAATGCATCAAGAAGTAAGATGAAATACGATGAACGGTACAATTAGAAGCTACTTAGGTTATAAATATCACATTAATTATTATTAATTACGAAAGATATAAGAATTGTAAATGATGCTCATGTTCACTTCGCGGCAAATATTCTATATCACAAGTTCCTTGGACAAAGATTAACCATGTTCGGAAACAGGAAGCTTACAAATTTTTCAACGAAGTGGGTTCAGATTTTTTACCATTTGTTATGGCAATGACATCTCAATTGGCCCCATTTCTTAAATACGTGTTTGGACCACATTTTCATAATATATTGGCATTTATATGGTGAAAATCATTAACTACCGAAAATGGATGGCCATCTGAGAAGCAAACGTTTTTGGAAATATGTGAACGACTAGCAGCTACCAGTGCAGGCACAACAGGACTAGAGAGACAGTTTTCATTTAGTTTGGTGCATTCAAAACTAAGAAATAGGTTGGGTTGTGCGAAAGTAGCCAAACTTGTTTTCTTGTTTTAAAACTAGGACCAATGAATAAATTGGAGTGGGTTTGTAACCGAAAGTAGTGATGTATATTCGTCCGATGATGAATCACTAAGCAATTTTGTACAATAAATTTAAATTAGGTACTATTTTCAACTTATAGTCATTTGTTTAAACAGTATTACTACCGCTCTCACTTATTTTTTTAATGTTTTCTGATGGCTTTTATTAGAATATTTTTAAATGCCAACGTCAACTCTTTACATGAGTAATGTTTGTTTTTGTTTAAAATTGTATCGCATAAATTGTAAAAGTTTTTAGTGTTGCCCTGTTGAAGAGGAAATAAAAATATTTTTAATGTTAAAATACCGTTTCTTGAAAAGTATAAGCAAGAAACGATTAAAGTTGTTTAACCTACGTTAATATTACAATTGTTGCGATGAGAGGCGGATTAAATTGTCGAATTGCATTATCCTCCTTGATTTTCAAATTTTATACGATGCGTCTATTTGTGCATTGTGCAGTTAAGAAGGAAATCATTGCTTTGATCTAACCAACCTTTCTAAATACAGTAAACTAAGGAATTTCTATAAAAGAAGTTTTATTACCTAGTGTCGGCATCACGATTACTACCTACCTCTAAATTTGAAACATAACTATCTATGATCGTATTTGACGCTGACAAGTTATAAATTTATTTATAAAGTAACATGTAGTTTCATGGTAATGGTAGGTTTCATAAATTGCTTACATAAATACTTTGTAATTGTAGCATAAAATCTTTGCTAAACAACTGATAGCTTAAGCAAAACGTATATAAATAACTGTCTTACTACAAACAGTATTCTACCGGTATCTTGGGCTTTTATATAGTACTTTAGTTCCTCTGTATTTTAAAATGTTGGATATATTATGACAGCTTTTAATAGATAATATAAGTGATAAGGAGGTATATTTCATAAACGGACTTTGCATTAAAATACAGTTTTTAGTAAAACTCGTTTGTGCATAATTTTATTACATATTTACTTATTTTAATTATTACAAAAATTGATGTGAGGCTTTCGAAAAATAAATTTGCTTCTTTCTTGGAAACGTAGATATTAACATATTCGTAGTTCCGGGTTTTTCTTCTTCATGTTGATATCTACCTTCGTGGTATTTTATTCATAAAAACCACAAAGATAACGTCAACTTCACCGCACGATTATTTTATCCAAAAACCATATTTTCCTCTCTATATTTCTTTTTTATTCTCGCTGTACTTTCTTTGTTCTTTAACATTATTCGTCAGCAAAATGTTTAAATCTGTGATTTAGTATATAAGAACATAAGAGCAATTTCTAGTAGTACTTAACACTAGAAATTGCACTTGCAGGGTGGAAATAGAAATTAAATACACGGTTTTTCTCCTAAGTTGTTATAGATGCTCAGATGAAGTGTTTAGTACTTCTAATAAGCTATCTAAAAATCTTTACAAAGCTGGCAATAAAAGAATCAAATTTCTGGATATTACTACCATTACACTTTTTAAATGGCACAGCCTGTGTATATTTATACCAGTAAATAGAAAATAACTTTTACTTTAAAAAAGTATCAGGGGTTTTCTTTATAAACTTGATAGTTTTTGACATAGTAAAGAGAAAAGCAAAAGTATTCCTTTTAAAAATAAGGTGTGCCTTAAGAACAAAATTACTATTGAAAACAATGTAAAAAATAAAAGCGAATTATTTTATTATCATAGTAACCATACTATCACATAAATACGACATAACTACTATAAAATTTGTTCAGAATTGCCACCGTTCTCTAGATACATAGATAAAGCCTTTTTAACAAATTCTGATTTACATGATTTAACTCGCCAACAGCTTGCCTTATTCTTTTTTTTTTCATTCACCAGTTGTATCTATCGAATTGTATGAAGTCGCACCATCGTGAAATATCATTCTGGGTCTACCTGCAAATGGCATAACATCCGAATAATCTTGAAATCCATTATGCAAGAATATCTTTGATGTGTGAAGATGCCCTCGTAAAAATATATACCCAAAATAGTACTATTTATAATTCCACGCCATACATTGATATCTTTTGCCAATAATTTGCATAATGTACCATTATTACAAAAATTGGATTCATCTAATCATAACACTTTATTTTAAAAAATTGGAATTGCGATAATTTGCAGTATTAAATAATCGCAAAATTGTAGTCTTCTCATAGTATCACCAGAATGAAGATGGTATTTTCTAGGTTTTTAATTATGTTTTTACAATATGATATGCACTTTCATGTGTTCCATTTAATTAATTAATTAATTAGTCCTAATTAATCTTGTGTCCTCGACAGGGATGAGTTCTACGTAATTTATTTTCTAATTTGAAGAAATAACAAAGCGATCCCGATATTGTTGTAGGTATAAATGCAAGGTTTGCCTTGAATTATTATCTGATAAATAATACAATTTTATCATATCTATCGTACCATTAATTGAATAACCGGCCATTACTGATACAAGTTAATATATCGCCAAGAAACAATACAAAATAACAGAAAACTATCAAATGTTGTTCTCAAGACTACTTTATTTTGAGAAGAAACATCTTTAATATCTCAAAACTATTTAGTTTACAGGCAAAAAGTCATTTTTAAAGCGAAAATTATTTTCTATTAACTGGTGTAAAAATATGCAGGGAGTACTTTTTTGTGAGATTTATTTCTACATATTTAGATAGCTTATTAGAAGTACTAGGAAAGGTTATCTGAACAAACTGAGAAAAACCGTTGTTAATTATTTCCAGTCGGTCGGTATATATGGTCAACCGCGATAAAGTGATTTCCTATTACTTTCATAACAAATGCTTTCGTTATCATTAGATCTATATTAAATCCAAGGTAATCATAATAAACTTTGTTAACAAGATTTGTTATAAAATATAAAAATACATTGAGGTGATTTATTTGTTTTTACGTTTTTTTATTGTTATAGTTACGTAAAACTGCACATACTATTACATGATTGAAGTGCGTAGACACAGATAAAGAATGTCTAGACAAGGAAATAGAATTTCTTGAGTTTAGAAGAGAGTATTTTCTTGAATTTAGAATGTTGGCTTTATCCAAGAGAATTAATGAATTTCACACAAGACATTTCTTCTCGATGACTCCAATACAGCAAAGCAACTTAGTGGCAAACAAGAAAAGGAATAATACCAAGAGTGTATTGAACCAGACTCAATACACTCGGGATCCAAGAAAAAAAAGCTCTTCACTTATTTCGCTTTCTTAAATTTAGTAATTTTTCAATATTATTACTTGCTTCCAGTAATCCTTTTCCTATATATACATGTGTTTATAGAAACTCTTGAAAACTAAACTATGGTGGTAATGAACATGTGTTTGCGCTATCTATAAGATTAACAAACAATTCAACGCAGTGGTTGCTGGTTTTTACATACTGACTAGTTAAAATGATCTGAACACTTGTAGTTGAATGCTGTACTGTGAGACTACGTAACGCCCAGCATTTTTATTTCAATCAGACATCAAGATAGGATTATTCTAACTAGTGATTGGACTTTTTACTAACTTTTAAAAAATTTTATTAATCGTTGTATCTGTAATGTAATTTACAGTCAACTGCATATACCCTTATAACACAGTTTTTGGACAACAATGTCCCAACAACTCACTTGCGAAGAGTATCTATGTATTAATTATTCGCGGTTAAAGTTAATGGGGAATTGTATATCATTTCTATCAATTTCATTAGAAAAAAAATGTCCCCAATATTTGGCAATGCAGATGAATGTTAAAAGCGTCTAATATGAACTTAAATTAATTTTTTTAATTTAAAAACAGTTTTATAGTTTGTAATTCTTTTATAGAAACTCTTAATAATAACCTAAAATATATAAGCATATATTTATAAAATTTTATGCAATAACGGTACCCATTTTGACATGGTGCTTTGAGAATGCAATTTTTATATAGATTTACTCGGACGCAAGTTGCCTCGATGGCAGATAGACTCAAAGTCAATTATAAAATTAGCGTCGTTTCACGCCACATATCAATATATTAATGTTGAATTACAAATGGATCCTATTAATTTTGATACAGCATGATCCAGGTAACCAACTGTAATTGAAATTCTATGCTTTTCGATGAATTTCAATTACAGTTGCGTCCCTGCATCATGCCGACATCAATATTAATAGTATCTAACATTACAGCGTTAAACTTTACTGCGACTTTCGATGAAAACGGAACGAAAACTATTAATTGATGAAATTTCACTTTGACATGCCTAAACGTACACTGAATATCTGTTTTTCCCACTACCATCGTTGGCTGGACTTATAATATCCTTTTACCACCCATGCTCCAAAGAAAACAGCCCAGAAAAAGGAATTGTGCTCTAGAAATGGAACTCCCAACCACTACAGGGACCTTTACCTCAGATAAATAGATAAACTGAAGTCACTATGAGATGCTCATAAAAGATAACCTCTAAGATAATAGTTGTAACATTACAGTAACAATGATAAGAATATTGTAAAGAATACTATGTGATGTATACGAGATATACTCTTCTCTTCTTTGGATACGTCTGTAGCTAAATCGGATTTAGTTGTCATCTGCTACATTTCATGATACATTCGTTTTATAGTAATTTACTAAAATACAAACCAGATTTGCTACAATAATTTTGTCCTGCTAAATTCGTATTTTTGACAACACCTTCCTTGTCCATGTTTTCGACAGATACTAAAAGAAAAAACCGAAAGATCGTTTTGCCAGACCTTGTGTTAATCTTTCTTGCGTAGGACTTGCAAGCTGTGACTTAACAACGTGCGAACTGCAATCGAGACAAAGGGAAGCCAGCCTCGGCGAGTGTAATTGTTAGAAATTGCGTTAATTGCGCTAGGATGTTCGAATTAGTGCGCCAGCAACCGGGCAAATAGTGCAGTAGTATCGTTTACGAGAGTCGCGAGCGTATAATGTGTAGAAAATAAAACTTGCAAACAGTGGTGCTGTTCTGCATGCAAGTCGCTGGCAGAGTAAGCAAAGCACAGTTGCCATTGCATGCAGCTGACGCATAGCGTCGTTGGCGTCTGGAATTTCACGCATTTAATGTTCTTCTTCGGCGTTCGTTCGCTTCGTTTTGTAACACTTAACGACGTTAGCAGTTGGCCTCCTCTCTGCATTTCGGTGCAGACTTCCTAGTAGATACACATTTACGGCTGCACTTAAATCTTCCTGGATGTATGCGTGTTTCTAACTCGAGCGTTCCAAATTTTACGTAATCTATTTTCGTGACGCTCGTATACATGTCTGTGAATTTTAACTATTTATAAATTAACAGAGCACCAACACAAAAGAAACAACAATCGAATTTAATGAAACATAAATTTACCGGTTACGTATGATACTGCGATATTAACTAGAAACTTACTATTAGGTATGTATTTTGCAACAAAAAAAAACTACACTTTTCACCAACAATAGCTCACATGATCACAGATATTGATTCAAACTTAAAACAATCGTTTTGAAAATAAAATAAAAGACAAAATAAATTCCGACAGATTGATTGCCATTTGCCATTTCTTTATTTTGTAATGATTAGCAAGATAAAAACCATTTAAAAGCAAAAGAATATTTTTGATTATCAGACTGTTTAATCGGTAATTAAATGCGGGAGTTCGTAATATAGAATGACGTTTTATAGTAAAAACAAAGTTAAAATCCTATCAAACTGAAATCTAAAGTATGGGATCTCCACCGCAACGATGAGAGTAAAAAATTTCGATGGCCTCGTCCCGGCCCTGGTAATGACTTGTATTCAAGTAACACACACAAAAACTAGACTTGCAACGTTTTAGTTAAGTAGTCATTGCAAAGAATGCATCCAGACTCAATAGTATCTTAAAATTTGAAACAACAATTGTTACAATACAAAAAGTAGCATCTTTTTGGAAATGCTAACCAGAAGTAGCAGTAGCAGGTTGTAGCTGCTAACGCAAACGAGCGGTTTTACACATCACATATCGCTAGATTGAATAAACATAGCACTTCCATATGTTTGCATAATCTCCAGATGTAAATGGAATATTAAAAAAATATATTACTGCACCAATAATTATTTATTCTCTTGGTTGTTCCAGCCTCGCTAACACTTGGAATTTCAATACCGCAAAATGTTAAAAATAACTATTCTCCAGACGTAAAACTTTTTACAACGTAAAATCTTTCTATACAAATATTGACTTCAGAATATAACAGTACTTAAAAAAGTTCGTTATTATACAATTTTGAAGAGAAGAAAGAGATAAGATAAGTTGTTATAGGGGGTACTAAGTTAGTAGTATTGTTGATACTATTGAATGCACAAGTAATAAGATACATATAACGCTGTTTGAAATACATTTGACTCGTTTCAACCATAAATGAAAGGTATTGCAACCAATTCATATAAGAAAATGTTAAGAAATTAATATAACAAGGGCCTTCAAAAGTCGTAAGACAATATGGCCCGGCGCAAATTGCACCCAGCACAAGGTTACCCCCGAGCAGCCCATAGTAATCACAGTTATAACAAGACACCATATATTGAACCCAATTCCAGGTAACCATATACCACTATGGATCTTGATCTACATTCCAAGGAGGGGGATCTGTTTATTTTACATCTGTTAACCGAAAAAAAAAGTAAGCGAATCAGGTATTTATGGGTCGTTCAAGAAGTCAAAAAAAAGTGTGTTTCGAGCAATTATTAAACACTTATATTTAAAAGGCTTAACACCGAAAGAAGTCAAAGCTGAATTGGATGAAGTTCATGGCACATCTGCTCCTATGTTAGCAACTATTTACAATTGGGTAGATGAGTTTAGACGTGGCCGAAGATCCACAAAAGGTGAACATCGTTCTGGACGTCCAGTGGAAGTTACGAGCCCTGCAATGATTAACAAAATCCACGATATGGTTTTGAATGCTCGACGAATCAAAGTGCGCGAAATAGTTGAGGCCATTGGCCATAGGAAATCGAAGAAAAAGATCCTGTTCCATCGAAGTAATGCACAAGTGCACACCTGCGCAATTTGGATGGCCAAAATTATGGAATGAATGTTCGAATTATTACAACATCTGTCTTATTCACCGGATGTGGCCCTCAGTGACTTTTTGTTATTTCCAAGTTTCAAAAACTGCCTCGGTGGACAACGGTTAACGTTGAAAGAGAAAGGCATCACCCGGACAGACGCCTATTTTAAGGACCTTTCGAAATCCTACTTTTTGGAGGGCTTAAAAAAGCCGGAGTTACGCTTGAGAAAGTGCTTGTAGCTAAATGGAGATTATGTTCAAAAATAAATAAAAGCCTACTACTTTTCTATCTTGTTCTAAGGACTTCTTTAACGACCCTCGTAGTTATAAATAAACAGGTAAGATAATTTCCTCAAATGTGTGGGAGGCCATGTTTACAAAATTAAAAATTATTAAAAAAAAAAACGAAGTGGAGCCGATAATGTGACCAATTCTTAGAAATGGATTCGATCAAGAAACCAATACGTTCTTTCTCCAACTGCAAATCGAGGCTATTAATAACAAATAACGCCGTCCCATCAACAAAACTTCACCGACAGCTTTCGCGATACATAATTTAAGGATTCATAATTGAAATTCCTCCGAAACGAGGTAATATTCGTAATCACGTTTGGTAAATTATATACCGGTGGATATTAATATTACACGATTTCGAGTTATAAGCCACTTTTCGAAGAAATCTTATGCTCCTTTTGCGCTAATGTAAAGGGAAATTTTACTTGTTATCCTGTAGAGGGGCATCATAAATATCGATGAAGTCAGGAGCTGTGCTGAAGGCAGATGAATTGCATGTCAAGTTTCGAACGCTTTAAAATCTGCATATCAGAAAAAAAAACCGTGAATAAAGGAAATAGCTGGACATTTATTTATTTGTCTGGCTATACAACTAGACTTGGCTAACTTATCTAATGCTAACGTTAATTAGAATACCAAATGAAATTATTTTAAAGCTTATAAAATGAACGTTGTTAATAAACGCCACTATTAATTTGATGATGATTCATATAGATTACAGGGAAAAAACAAATCCACTAGGAAAAATGTTTATTTCCTTAAAATAATTCTTTCTGTAATAACACTGAACGATAACAAATTCTTATTGCATTATAACAAAAAGTAACAAATCAATGCAAACTAGCAGTGAAATACCTATTCTTAGAATGAAAAGAAAAGCAAGAGTGCCAAAATTTTCGTCAGTTTTAAAGCTAAAAAAGAATTCAAACATCTTTGAATAACCAACATAAACTTTAATGCATTTTTAATATTATAATGAATAATTAGAAATAGAATTGAAATCCATAAATCATATGATTTTGTTTACTCGAAACAACATACGTTTACATGCAAGTAATGTATTATATAAAATGAAAAACATAGAATAGGAAAAGATTTATCAAAAATATCTCTAAAATATTAACTTCAGAGAGCTGCAAATAGAAGTTAATTGCTAGATATTAATAATCTCTTCAAGTTTCCACTTCCGGTACACTTGTTCAGAGAACAATCGCTACACTGTTCTCCTCATAATGCGTACATAATACAAGCCGTACAACGTACTGTTATCGTCGTAAATGTATCCGATACACTTTGTATTTTCATGTAAGGGAAAAAACAGTAACTAGCGAGTTTATTCCGAAAATATTGGAGAAAGTAGTAAATCACTACTACTCTCCTACTAAAGCAAAATTTGTATAAATCTGGCATCTTTGGGATAACACGAGTCGATAAGGTTCTTGCAGGTAATCTTGTTACAACTTGCATAAAAACCGAAACAAGCTTAGGGCATTGACTCAACATTTCCTGTAAGTATGAATCACTTACGACCTTGATTCTGCATTGCAAACACCGTTTATCTACAGATAATTACAATTCACCTATAATTTTTTCCTGCCCGAAGTTATTCTTTGTAATGCACGATTGTCAACAAAAAAAACTGGTGATTCATAGGCTTTCTTAAGAACGCTTATTATTTTCTGATCGATTAGAATTCCGGCGAAAGAAATAATAAACCAAATTCAAGGAAGAATCAGTTCAATTTTAATTATGTTTATTAAAAATGAGATATGGAGATTATAACAAGATGTAATTGTTTACAATTTTGAATTACATGAAGAGCCCTTGTTAACGTGAAGAGACAAACGAAACATTTACGAACAGCACTTGAGCAACTAAATTTAATTAAATAAAACACTAGGAACGGATAGGATAACATATTGACAACAAAGGGGTAAACCACAACAGTATGCACCTAAAGTGGGGGTGGTGTAACAAACGGAAAGTGACTACGGCTATAATTCGCTTACCACTTTCGATATACGGCAAGAACACGAATAGTATCACATATCCACACACAATAATCATTGTCGTACACTAAATAAGACACTATATTAAAAATCACACCCAAATTACTGCCTAACCATTATAAACTTTACAGCTGACTTTCGATGAAACACATCACGGATCTTTGTCTATAACTATAAAGGCGCATGCGTTTGTTTTCAATTTTATAATTAAGGGTATTTCAAAAAAGAGTCACACCGACGAATCCTTTCTACAATTCCGACATACATTGCGTGAGTTCGTTTCTCGTTATGCGACACACTCAAAACAACCATTGAAGATTGACTGAGATAATAACTATACTGAAAACACATGATTATTGACAGCAAAGCGACATCTAGGCGCTAAGTTTCCAATTCGTGTATAGTAGAAATCTGTAAATAGTTTTATTATAGAATAATATTAATCCCTGCCTGTAAAACATATTCAGAAAATAAACGCAGAAGTACAAAAATAAATACAATTGTTTATTCCTGGATTAATTAATAAGATTATCAAAGTAAATCCAATGTACAAGAACGTGAATTTTAATAACAGTAGCTCAAATCTTCAACTCATACCTCCGAGATCTTTATAAAGAATTATTGTTTAATTTCGGAGATTAAAGATTATTAAAGAGGAGTTAAATATAAGTCGGTCGGCATTTTGAAATTTTGATAAAGTAATTATTGTTTTTATATTAATAAAAAATTTTCAGCATGTAGTACAGCATGGGCGTAGCCAGGAGGGGGCAAGGAGGAATCATGGCCTCAAAATATCTGTAATAATTTCACTTTCGTTCCTTATTACCGGTCATACAAAAGTCTGGAACAAGGTACGAGTATGTCGCAAAGAATCTGCAGGTTTTAAAGCTTTTTCGGCGATCTTACATCTCAATTTTAACTCAACGAAGTTTTGAAATAATCAATAATTTTGGTCTCCAAGCACAAATTTGTTTCTAAATGATGACATAGCTTTTCACGGCCAGAGTCAGTTAAAACTAGACGTGTTCCTGGTTCGGACAATGTCATGGTTAATTGAAAACTCGACGTTTCGTCTCAACTCAATATGTAAACCACGCCAAAGGCGAAACTAACTGAGCGGGAAGCAGGTGGTCACGGTAAATCAGCTGTGAACCATGCTAGAGGCGAAAATCAACGTGCTAACTGTGGCCTACCACCTTTCCCTCTTCTGAAGAAGCTTCCTATGATTGCGGTTGAGTTTTCAATTAACCATGACTCGGTCCGAGCCCGGTACATGCTTGGTTTTAACTGTTTCTGAACATATTTTCCTACCTGCGTCACAGACAGAAGATGTTAACAGTAAGTCAGTTATTATTGTCTTGATTGGAGGGACGTAGAAAACTATTTATAAGTTATTTATCTCAGTTGCCCTTGATAACAAAATGTAATACAATTTTCCTATTACCGCCCCGATTGACGAATTACACCTCGCATCGGAATGCTACATCTCTAGGGACAATAGGCGTGTGATACTCAACAATTATGTAAGCATATAAACAAATAATTTATGTTTCCAAGTTGAAACCGCGTCGTAATTGCATGAGTCTGTCGACGATTCGTTCTTAGTTGAATGGAGCTTTTTCTGGCAACTCGGAGCGAAACGTCGCCAGACTCATGCAATCACAACCCGGAAAGCTAAATTCTTTAAAAGACAGCAACAGCCGCGGAAATCTACAACAGCACATAAAAACTGGCGGATAGTAGGAAAAGTATAACATGATACTCGGGCGCGTACTGCAAACTGCATACTCGACTGTGTACCTCTGTGAACAGTATATTTCAATCTTAGGTAAGAAACTGCTCTCTTGCAGACCGCGGTCAAATATAAATCGAGCCGAAGGCAAGGCTTATAATTGCCTTAGATTTGCAAGAGCATTTTTCTAACGATGTTTAAATACAGACTGTGTCGAGTGTACTAATGTAATCTGTCAATAATATCGCATATGCTTACAAATCTATCATAAAAATTACACGACTTACTTTCTTACCTAGGTGTTTCTTACCTCAAATGATGTATGGAAAATCAACTTTCTAACCGGGCGGAAAGAATAACTACTTAGAAGTAATAAGGCGACAATACATCAGACATTGATTGACAACTGCTAAGAAGTATATAAGTATATGTCAAATACTTTCATAAAATGTTTTTTGCAAATTTCGAGTTGATAGTAAGGAAAGCATATTTAATGTTACTCAAATCGTAAATGCTTTTGCAGTCTCCTATTTGTTGAACACCTCAGCCTACAGCCTACAGCATTCTGGGGAAATCCATTTGTTTCGTTTGCTTACTGTTTGGCGCTGTTATTTTTTTTTGTGCTGTTTGCGACGTCGGTGGTTGGTAGTTGTCAGTGATCGACGGCCTAGGCTCCAACATGCCGATAGTTATCTCCTGCGTGGCCCAGACCCCGGCGGACAAGATGTGACGTAAGTTTTCGAGAGATCGGTACCGACCCGTTACCTATCAAAGGTTGAGTGGAGAACTCTAATACAGGGAGCACGGGCGAAGGAGCGTTCAACTGGCAACCCATCGGTCTCCCTCCACTGAGGTTCGGTGAGGACAATTGCTAGTTGTTCAGTAGGAACGGGCTAAATGCCTCGGCGGGCCTAAGTAAAGTTGGTACTCCATATTTTTGTACAACGGTAATCGAACCATTGCTTAATTGCAGGTGTTGGAAGCAAAAATGTTATCAAACCCGCAAAGATAAAAATTGTTTGTAAATAAAGCAAGTAAATTTATGCAATTAATATAACTTTATTATTATAAAAAAAAATATATAAAAAAGTATTAATAAATAATTTTAAAAAATTAGTACGTTTATTAAAGCGATTATTTCTTGTTTGTGACAGGCACACGAATACCCATTAAAGCGCATAAATGATTTCGTAATGGTTTGATTTCTTCGACGGGTTCTTCCCAATCGGTACTACTTAGTAGATTCATTACTTCATCCAAATTTTCTTCTGGAATAATACTGGTATCTCCGTAAACTAACAAGGACTCATACAATCTTGTCGAAGTCGATCTTCTAACGTAAGATTGCCGATGACAAAGCAAGATAGCCAATTGAACCAAAGCGTTTGCGCATACTTCACCCTTGACCTAAGTTAGAAACAAGTATTACACTTAATGAAAACTAATTCGGGCTATTGTTGTATTATTACCGGTAAATATTGGCAAAGTACGCATATTCCATCAATTAATTTGTAGATATCTTTGCAACCGTTGATTTCCAATTGAATTAATTTAAATATCTTCTTGGGAAAATCATGATCTGGTTCATTGATGATGCACGAAATGCAGCCAGAGCTAAATAATTTATCAAGGAATCTAAACATTGGAACTGTTATTCTATCAACTTTCTGGTAATTTACGAAGATCTGATGGATTATCTCGCACAAATGGATAATTTCTTGACTTCCTTTAGTACTTTCCACTTCTTTTAGCTTCTCAAAGAAGAAATTACTGGAATTCTTTACCTAAACCAAACAATGATCTTGTGACATTCTATAAACAAGGTTTATTATGTGCAATGCGTACTAAAGTTTCTGTTAAACCCCCGATACTACACACTAAGCCCAGAAGCAGGTTATACTGATAATCCTTGAATGCTATAAGCTGAACGAATTTAGGAAAAGTTGTTGCTGCAGAATTCCAATTTAACATTTCACAATCTTCTGTGAAAATTTCCTTCAACTCATCGTGATGTGGAATATATAGTACCTTAGGATCACTAAAAATTTCCATAGTAAATTAATTTTGAAACCGGTACTAAAAATTATGGCGTGGGCACTTATGGGTACTTACTTGTACAAAAGGTTGTAGAAAAGCTTTCCAGCTAACGCTCGAGTACGATCTATTTTCTCCACTGCTTGCTGCACAATACCCTTGGAAATTTCTAAGATTATTTCTTGTGAAAGCGCATCTGGGTTGTGCTTCGCCAATAAAAGCGTTAGTGTTTGCAATCCTAACATGGAAGTCTCTCGAACCCAAGCACCAATGTCACCTCTATTGTCTTGAGTGTACTCAGTTAAACCATTAAGGAAGCAATGGTAAATTTGTTTAATTTGGCAATGTAAAAGTACTAAATACATAAAAGAAAAAAATAAACAAATATTCTTTAGCATTTCCATAGATTACCAAACTTACATGACTTCAAGTAATTTTCTAAAGTAAGGAAGATTGAAGTTAAAGCTTTTATCGAATCCCTACGACTCTCAGCCCACTTGATCGTAGTTGTAGTAATAACAGCAGCTTCAATTAACGCTTTGATAATCATTGATAAGTGAGGTCGAAGCATAAAATCTGGTAAACAACCGATAGCTAGAGCGTGACCCATTCTCGTAACTTGAAAATTTGTTGAAGATAATTCTTTTATATAATTTCCAATTATGGTCTCTTGTTTGGCCAAGTCTTCCGGCGTACTTCCTTGGTAGTATTCAAAGAAAAGTGCTGGTAAAGCTGTTATAGCGCAATTCCTTATTACAGGTACGTCATATGATAAGCACTCATTTAATAGATTTAGCCATTGATCTGAAGTATTAAAAATATAAATTATGCATACAAACAAAAAAAAAGCAAGAAAGGTCTTACCTGTAATCTCATCTTTATGGAAAGGTAATTGTGCCAATGAACACTTCTGTATGAAATCAGAACAAGCTTGCTTCATTAATTCACCACCCATCCCCCTGAAGTACTGCCTCTCCTTGAATAGTGGAATCAAATTCTTCGTATTTTTTATCAGAGTTGCACCTACGTAATCTGCAACGCTAACATTCTTGGTTGTTGCAACTTTTGATAAGGCATATAAGACTTCCCCGAGAGCAAGAACAGATCCATGTCTGCAGTTTAGATCAATGCTCTTTGATTTATTAAATAATTCAGGTAATACCACATCAATAACGTATTCAGGTGCCTAAAAAGTGCAAAATTTTAATAACTTAATTAATTAATATTAACTACACGTTACACGGGCTGTCCTGTAATTCTTGCAACCGATGGAACTATTCATTAATCATTTTTAGAAAAATCATTTACATTTTTGCATTGATTAATGTGTTGGATAAAGCGAATTTTTGAAAAATGCAGGCAAAATTGCAGTGAATAAATTCGAATTCGTAGTAGATGCTTTTCAGAGGTGACATCATCATGTTACGTCAACGCTGTTGGTTCTCATGGACATACCGTCTCTGATGGAATCCCAACACAATACTGCTGATTTGACAAATACTATTTGCTGAACGCTTAACACCTCTTTCTTGCATGCCTACGCATACAAACGTTATTTTACTTCCCTATTAGTTTAATTCTTAATTTAAACACATTATTTTTATGAAACACGTATTCATAATTTCTTTACCAAGTAGTCCCGTTTGGTTGGAAGAACGCACATCCTATATTGATTACTTACCCTTGCAGTGAGATTGTGTAATGCTTTTGCTGTTAGTTCTCGTATCGCAATATCCCAATGGTCAACTTTCCGTTCTAGAAGGTGGTTTATTAATGGAAAAACGTATTCCTCAAATTGTGCGATGAATACGCTAACATTTAAGTAGGAATTATTACGCACGCTGACAGCAAAGAAATCTGCGGTTGTTAAAATTTCAATACCATGAGGAAAACATCCTTGACGCCCAACATTTTCTTGACAAGCAGCGGATGCAGCTCGTCTACAATTGATCTAGAAAGATAGAGTGTTGACACTTCTCAATTCGATAAATCCCCGTTTTATTTACTTCTCTATCAAAACACGCCATGACCAACAATCCACTTGCTATTTCATTAACGTATGGCTGCAAAATATTCGTTTCGTACGCTCTAGCAAATGACCAGCAGACATAACATGCCGAATCTCGAATATGCGAACCCACTGATGCATATCCTCTTGGTTCATCGTACGTCAAGGCTTTCATTATAACGGGAACTACTTCTGGTAAACGTTGTGGCAATAATAATCCCCTGCGACCCAATTCTGCCAGAGCTAAACATCCACCATGCCAAGAGCTATCGCTTTCTCGAGGATTAAACAACTCTAAGATCGATCCTACCACATCATCAGCTAATTCTTTATTCAGTCTGCTCGTAACTCTACCTATTCCTTTTGCGGCTGACCACCTGTAATGGAATCAAATTTATTATCAAATTTTGCATCAAAATTAAATTTGTAATTGATGGGTTTTTATTACATAAACCATTGGACTTGTACGATTGTACAGTAGTACATTAGCAGTACAGTGGAGTTCCAATAATTCAAGTGACTTTGACCGGGGTTACCTCGAACTACCGAAAGTTTGGAGCATATGGAAGGTTACAAAAAAATTAACACTTAATTAGCAATTTATTCATATAGTAATGCAAAATTTCATATTCCAGTGATACAAGATGTCTTGAAAATTTAGATGAACTTTTAAAATTTTGTGTGGAAGTAGGCTTTTTGATCCACTGTAAAAGGTGTCATTTCAGTGTAAAATGTAGGTTCTACAGATGTGCTTCCCTTTAAAATTGGTCGCACTGCGTACTAGTATTGTAGTTCAGACACTCAAAATCTCGTTTATTTTATATTGTGAATTATCAAATCAAATCAATGGCGATCTTAAATTTAAAAAATTTAATACAACAAAGTTAGCCTCTATGTATTTGAAAAATTGTTTCATTTTATGGCTTTCTTACGCTTCGAGCTACTAGATTAAACCTATCAATAGATACTTTATAATAAACTGAAAAAGTTCACACCATTGCATTTCACTTGAGTACACCAAAGTCAATATAATTAAATTGACTTTAAAAGTTTATTGCAGAGATTACTATCCTTATTACCTTACGACGCTATCACCACTACCCAAACCTTGCATGAGCTGGTCGATCACTTCTTCAATCTCATCTGGAACATCTATGTCTTCCGAATTATCCATCTCTTGTGTCAGTGTTATAGTTGGCTGTTGAGAAGCACTATCACTTTTGCTGTCACCTGCACTTAGATTCGCTGCCAAAGATCTATTTCCTCGTTGATATCTCCAACTCACCATTCTTGGAGGTAAAAATGTTAATCCTAATTAGGAAAGTGATTGACTGTATTATCCACAGAATAGGATCTATCCTCATACTTACCAATCCTTTGAATAATTTTATAAACTAGTTTTTGCACATTACTCCCAGGATCATTTTTAAATTCAGCACCAACAATCCATTCTAATAATCTTCTTGCATGTGGCAATAAGTCTCCCCTCTTTCCAAGTTTTAATATCATTGCAACTGAAGCCAGGGTACCATATTTAATAAATGTGCTACTTTCATTGCTTGAACTTAATTTAGATGCCCAATCAAAAAATGGTTGCAAGTGTTGTTCTTTTACATCATTTCTAATAAAAAGAAATTTTTTATCATGAATTTAATTACGTTGCAAACAATTTGTATCTTACAAACCTTGTTAAAAACTTTGAGGCTAAATATGCCGCTGCATCCCTGCATTTATCGCTTACAATTGCGTACGTTTTACATATATCTAGAACTCTGCACATTACAGTCTTATTTCTACAAGAGTCATTCGTATCAAATCCATCTAATCTAGACATATGGAATGGAATCATCACAATTATTGACAGCCATAGAAGTAGAACATATCTTGTTGTCCATGTATCCGAGTCGTCTGGGTCTTGAGATTCTAGTAATTGTAATACAGGTTCAAAATCAGCTACCTATAAAGATTCTTCTATAAACTGGATATACTAACTAATGCATTATATCCTCTAACCTCGTGTGGTAAATGTCTTACAACAACTTTATAACCTCTTACATTTATTACAACGTACATATATTTAAAGATTTCGTGCTTTAATTTCAAATTAGCTTCCTTGGATCGAATTGTATCTATCATGATATTTAAAATTTCCTCCAAATGAGCGTCTAATAAATGCGGTTGTTCTTGATATTGTTTGAAAATATCGACGAATCTTTCACAAGCTCTTTCGATTACTGATTGCGGTGAAGTAATTGTATTTTGAAGATTTTCTATCATTCCCAACACTTCTTTGTGTTCTGTAAACATTTCCAAGGCACAACCCAAACCAAAGACGTCTTCATCTTTCTCAGTTTCTTCTTTTCGTAAATTTGTAGATGACATTCTTAATTGCTACTGTTACGCTATTTGAAGTTTGACAACGGTGTTCAAGCTTTGCTTTTGGTATCACCCTCTAACCTAAAATTTGTGAACTTCCAAAGTCCGTGGGTGAGCACATAGTAGATACACACTATAGACAGAATCAATGGAATAGAAAGTGTGTGTGTTAGACACAAGTCCAACACTGTTGTTAAATCTCTATTTCTTGGAATTTGCCGGTTTTTTATATTTTGTTATTCTTCGGCATTTCCCACTAATATTATCTACACATGATTACCAACAGATCTCTCAATAAAAATATATTTTTATCGTTAGGCTGAAATTGTTCGTTTTAGCTTTATGTGTTTAACACAAAAGTAAAAAAGCTGCTTTAATCAAATCCAAGACAACAGAATAAACAAAATAAAAATAGATACATAAATAGCAGCGTTGCTTCTGTCAAAGATGGATTCGTAGTGCTTCCCCTCAGTCAGTCAAACACCCAAAAAAAACAACGAGTGAACTGACTTAAGTACCCTCTTGAGTCAGTTCACTGGGAAAAAGTTCAGCGCGACATCTCACCCCCGAAAAGTACTTCAGTTACCTAAACATCATTTTCACTAGTGTTTTGGTCGCTTTCACTGCTGGGGCCCGTTGTGACGGATTTCATCTAGTCCACAACCCATACGCTTGTACATTTTCGGCCAGATCTCCGAAAACTTGGCAAATCTGATACTTCATCCTTTTCCCATCGTTGCTTGCTGCAATCTTTTTAACTTGTTGACCAAGTTCATATTGAGTTGCTTTAGATTGCTTCCTATCATACCTATCTTTGCTTTCTAGCTGTTTCTTCAACGTTCTCTCGGTGGTCTGTTCTCGCGTACGTACCAAATGCTGACGCATTCCCTGTACGCATAGTTCCAGCTCTGAGGAAATCGCTAGTTGCACACCAGCCCTAAGTAGTGATGTTAAATGCTCCAGCATTTACATTTATGCTATGAATGCTTGAAAGCTCTATAAATCATTTAGAAAATGCTTGTTAAATATAGCGTTTAAAGAATTTCGAAAAGGGAATCTATTTCCAAAATTATCAATTGCCTACTAAGTTTGCAAAAGGCAGTATAATATAACAATAAAAAACAATTAATTAATGTAAACCATTTTATATGTTATTTTTTAGGTATACCCAAAACAAGAGACCCTTCATTTCACGATTAGTATTGGCGGTTCTATTATTTACCCAATGCTCCATCCGCATAGTATTGCATTTTTCCTCATAGACTAAATAATATATTATTTAATTTATGGTTTTGCACGTGGGCGTTAAGGTGGGGTTAATTATAGGCGACATTTTGGAGACTTTTGTATGACCGTGGAGGGGGTTGTAAGAATGGAAAAGTGAAACTATTTCAGAGATTTATGCCCATGGTTTTGGGGGTGGTTTCCTGCTATACCCTTCGCACTTCTATAAATGTATCACGGTTAAGTCTGCAGAAACGAGTTGCACTTCAAGAAATTAGCAGAGACTAGATAGATTCGTGCTTATTCGTGGGTTCTGCTGCCCACTGGTTTGCCCCGAGAGTGCTAATTTCGTGAAGCGCACGAAGTGTACTCGTTTCCGTAGGCATAGTCATGTTTGAGATCGTTATTTAGAATAGTATGCGCATTGCGCATGCGTATGATACCGTAAAGTCGGACACTTAAATTTTCAGTGTACTTTTAGATACACTAGTTGCGCAAATTGGGCTATTAGGCAATAGGTGGCAGAATTTACATTTTCTAATTTATGGATAAATTCCCATTAATGAAAAATAGTCAAAATTATTTTTAAATATTTGCTAATACATTTAAGAATATAAACTATAACTTTTATTATTATAGTGATAAATGCAGTATTCTTACTTTTGCAATTAAAATGCGGACTTTTCCTTATTAAACTTTACGACCATCCATCTTACCACGTTCAAATATACCTCTTTTCCCACTCCTACTACCTGTTTTCTGGCGGCAATATTTGAAATTCAAACTACTAATTCTACATATATTGCTATAGAAACTCTTTTATTTAACTTTCTGTCACTTTTTTAAAAATTACTAGTTTTTACCTTTGGGCTAAAATTTTTTTGAAAAATTTATAGTACTTAATATTACATCATGCCTAGATTTTCAGCCATTCCCAAGTTACTTCCATTTATTAGGCATTACGTACGATTGGTATTCAGTATGTATTATTTTGTACTTACCCCTTTCTTTGCCGTAGTCTAATCCGTCTAAGCGGAAACGTACATCCTACATGTATTATAAGCCGTTCTCAGGAATGTTAGGAGGGTTTAATTATTATAAGAAGCATGCCGAGGTAAATATAATTTTCATTTTACATTACTATGAAAAGGTAACCTGTAATTGCATCTTGCCCGTGGGTACGAGGAAAGAAAAGGAAATCAAGTATAATTTCTAATGAATTTATTTGTACTTTAGGCCTGTCAATGAGTTCACACATAATAACGCCGAACTCCTAAATTTAAGGCTTATTTTATATCAGTAGAAAAAAATAGAACCAAATATCCGAGGAACTTACCTTCCCTCATCGTTTATTTATATTGTCGTGCCAATTTTTTTACTATTCTTCTAAGTTCTATGTACCTAATTTAAATACGATAATGCTTGTATATTTCTTTCACATTTTTTTAATAAACATAAAACAAATATATTGTATATATCATACGTATGCTTATATAAGGAAATAGAAAAGAAAAAATATCATGGAATGTTTGTTCCTAATAAAATAATTCTTCGTTTTATATTGATTTTTTAAGATATTCTCGTTTTTCCTGAAATAATGCTTAAAAATAGCTCTAAAAAGAGTATATGAAAAATATCTACAATCAATCATTACTTAAATCTTTTTTCCATTTATCAAATTTATTTAATTTGTTAGGTCTTAATCTTAATTTTTTATATATATTTACAATTATTATAGGGATATGTTTTTTATTTAATTTTATAAGGGAGCAATTCTTTTCGTAAATTAAGTGGTTATTTAACATGTTCACGACAGGCAGATAAGTTTTTGATTTTGTTCCTTCTTTGTACGAATAAAAATATCTCGAAGTTTTATACTAATAGAGATAAAACTACATCTACAGCTACATGATCCACGTTTTCTTTTAATTTAGGCCGTGCAAGTGTCGGTGAATTTTAAAATTCATCGTGCTACCACGTATTTACTACACCCGACGTGAACGTGTTTAGATTTTTGGAAAAATACTATCATGTCATAATATATATGTAATATTTATCGGGGGGTGTTAAAAATAATCGGTATAGGGGGAAGAGTATTACAAACGACCGAGGAAGACAACAAGGCACGTCTGTTAACACAGACGATGTACAAATCATTTTAGATTTCATCATCAGTCGAATATGATAGATATAGGTAATATGTTATTTGTATATTATTTTCTACCAATTATTGGGGAAATAATTTAGATTCAACAGTTATCTACAGCGAAATATCGCTGATAAAAGTAGAACCAAGCGAGATTCTTTGATGATTATTAATAAAACTCCGATGAAGAATTTAGAATTACAAATTTATATATTTCATCATGTAAATCCCATGTTAGAATTAAGAATGGGAGATTGATGCTAACCAATTAGCAGGATTCAAAAAATTTTTCTTTTGGTTTCTCCAAAAGATTTTATTTTTCTTTTGGGTATGTTTTTCAATCTAAATATTTGAGTATTTAGTCCAACTTAATTCCTTTACGGTGGTAATCACCGTTGTTTTCGAATTATAGGAAATGATAATTAATAGTACACATAAAACTACATTGTACTATTATCAATCAAGTTTACGGTGAAACTTTATAGATCTAGGACCGCACCCACTTGCCATTTTTTAAATTTCGCCAATAATAATTAAGTTGATAGTACCTGCACCCGATACTTTAAGGGTACCAGGGTCTCGAGAAAGAAGACAGTATTTTACCTGTCAATCAAGTTTGGGCCTCCACTTGCGATCAGTCGCAAAAAAAATTGCAGCATAAGTTGTCCTACTTTTGTTGCGATGCAAATGTCGCTATGCTCCCAATGAGCCACGCGGACAGGTATGGACATGCACTTACTGCTGATAGTCGCAGTTCTAACCGAGTCTTGGAAATGAAAAATACAGCAAATACCTGTAGTAAAAATATCTGACAACGAATCTACTGGAGGTAATGGACTAATATTAACAGGGATTGATACTGATGCACTTAATAAAGAAATTAAAAAGAAACCAGTTTTATATGTTAATGATCGACCAATTATTCCCAAGAATTCGTTAAAACTACATTTTTTCGTTCCGTAATACTGTAAGGTGCTCACGTAAATTATCAAATAACTTGTAGAATTGCTCATATATTAACCCTCGACTTGTCATTGGATAAACTTAATAATAATGTGTTCGCCATCTGGTCATGGGGCCACTTTCAATGACGTCCATCCAAAAAGTACAAGTGGAGGACCAGCCCTATGGTTTTATTACACAAGATTTAGTTTATACATTGACTGCATAATAAAAACAATATCAAACCGTATTCTCTACACTAATTCTACATTTATGATTGAAAACTGTTGAATCTTTGTTGTACGCCTTGGGGGAAGACCTACAGGATTACTGAGAGGGTATTTTCTATACACACATATTTTGAGATATTGGGTTATTTGTCGTTATTGTTATATGATATTTTTTGTAGTATGTAATAATATATAGTACACTTGATAGTTGGTTCGAGAGGGGAAACATCTACTGCATACACATTCAACAGGCCAGTCTACCGCTCTACATGTCTACCTCATGTTCATCGGGCGCGTTCCAAGATTAAATCGTGTGTATTGTCGAATCCGCGACGCGGTAAGGCACGGAAACAGCTACAGACACAGACCGTGCAGTGAGTGACCAGACTGTTATCACAGAAAGCAGTGATTAGACTAGACTAGGTTAATAATAATAATAATGATAATAAAACAGCATCTTAAAGAACATATTAATAATAATTACTATTTATCTTAGCCAACCGGTATAACGTCTAGATGCTATGCCGGCCGGGGAATCCTCTGTCTCAAGCAAGAAAAAAACGTCAGGTTTTTATTATCAAGCAGCACACTACTTTTATGAAACTACTTTATTCGAAAACGGCTCTACTACAGTGCAAATGCGGCTCAATACCGCCTCTCTACACTACACACAGATACATACTACAAAACACTAAATACTAGTAACTCTATATATCAAATAATACAATTTTTAAATTGCTACGAGTAATTTTTTTCCTTAAAATACATGTAGTAACAAACATGAGTGTTGTATATTGTGTTTCGGTGTATTCTTCACTTTTTTTCAATGTTTTTTTTTTATTATTCTTTTTTCCAGTTAAATAATCATGTTCGTAAATGTAATAATATATTTATATGATAGTTATAATACATATAGTCTGTTATATTTGTATAACCGATTACGAAATATCTAATCGGCTATTTTATAGCAGACCAACCCTCTTGAAAAAACTACAGTACTTTAAAATTTTTAGTTTTGCATCACTTTTTTCTCCAGTAATTAGTATCATTGTTTAAATTTATGTATATACAAGAAATAGTTCAAAATTTATTACTTATTTTTGAAGAAGATGCGAAACGAATGTCTCCAAATGAAAACAAAAATAAGAAAGGAATCTGGTAAACATTATTTCTTCTCTTAACTATTAGTAATAGTCCAATATAAAAATAGAGGGTTTAATTCTGTTTCACAACGCTTATTGCTGTCAACGGATTATAAAATGTACACGTATTTTTTTGCATTTTTTCATGTTTTATTGACACCGTTAGCTGAGTTGTACGTCAGCGCAATCTAGGAAAGGTTCGCAAAGAAAAGCAAGTTCAACTTCACACATCATCATTTTAAAATTGCGTCATTACCGAGAGAAATTTTCTCAGAGTTTCTTCTCAAAAAGTGGGAAATGAAGTTAACTCGCGTAATAATATCCTACGAAATCGTCACGTGTATCTTTCTTTTGGCACTATTATCGTTTTCTTTTTTGCGTCTCCTTATATTATGTAGAGACTAACAAAAAAAATCCCGCTTAAAATAATCACCACTACGTCCTAACGCAACTATTATATAATCTTGCGTGATGTATAACTCAGCTATAAATGTATTAGCTGCCACACCTAACAAGTATCACAAGGTTGAGCAGTCATACACGTCCAACGGCAGTATAGTAATAAAAAATAATATAGTGATAATAATACTATATATATCATCATCATCATTACCATCGTACATACTATATAAAAAACATTAATCATGAACAATTTTTCCCTTTCTTTTTAACTACTTATAGCAAGTCGAAACCAGAAGCATGATGCTGCGCAGTCGTGGTTGTCTTTTACGTTCGTTTTTCTGCCATTAATTCAGAGTCATCTAAAGGCATCATTTTTTGTACAACTGGAAGAACAAATGAATGTATCACAGCTGCTTTGGTAAAAGTTTGCGAAGAGTTTAAATAGTTTCGATAAGCGTAAAATTTGGTTACAGTAATACATTCTAGACTTTCGTCAGATTGCTAGTCATATTTTCTTTGGTAAGCCGTTATACAGTGATATATTATTAACATGGATATTTAGGTTTTAATACTGACATTTTACGACTGATTTCATTCTGTTTTAATAGAGAAGTATAGTAAAAATATTCAGGCAACAAGAACTGACCATCTATCTATGAAAAGCTAGTTTCCCATTAATAAATAAGTTGTCTTTATTGCTTAATTATTCTATTTCTATTTTTGTCTTTTGCAAGCGAGATATTGATTACTATTATTTTTTAAGGTTTAAATCAAAGAATCTACTACTTCATTGTCGTATGTTAACTATAATTATCTTTAAGGTGGTGCGACTGGCATAGATGCTCATGGTTTCGTTTGCGCCATGGCTCTTTCTTTGTTTTGAAGGGCCAAGGCAAGAGACACATTGGTCCGCAAATCACACGTATATATGAAAAAAATATCGATGCACAGCAACTACGGAATGTAGGCAGGTCTACGTGAGTGAAATAAGGCATACACAACTGTTTGCCTTGACTAGATCTGCGAGAGGAGCATAGAGAAAAAGGAGCCAAATTCACAATATATAATAATAATAACAATATCGGCAAGCAATGGCGGCGCAAATTTTCTAAATACGAAAATAAATAAGAAAAGTAGTCGAAAGGGGAACTTTCAGGGGGGAGGGACGTCAGGACCTACTCGCTAATCAATCAAATATGAGATCTATTTTAACAAATACAAGTAATATTATTATAATAATAAATTACTAATACAAAATAGTAAGTTAGCGTAACCAGAAAATACAAAATACAGGGAAAAAAGGATAGAAATAAAATTAAAATAACAGTAATGAAAATTAAGTACACACAACACAAAGTCATTGTTAATTGTTGGCTCATTAAGTACATGCTGCGTGGTATTCTACCGCGATTGTTTCGTAATAAAACACAATAATAATAGTATTTGAAGTGGTATTGTCGAGCGTAATAGTAAAATTTTGAGTAGATGAATTAACCACACGTAAGTACATGTCTGACGAGGTGACTTAATACTGTTTGATTTTTCGAAGGGCTTTTTTAGTTTACCTCTTATTGCGAGTTATTGCTAAATGCTAAAAAGATGAGCAGAAGCCGGCATCGAGGATATATTATAGTAGGAAAAGCGAGAGTGATACGCGCTTCTGTATTTTCATTTACTGCCCATTATCGTAACAGTAACAATATTTAAGTTTTTCTTTAATATCAATGAGATTCTATGTACATTTTTTTTTTAATTTTTTTCTTTTTCTCTCTATAATATCAAAAACACACAGTCATAATAGGCACAGAACGCTGCCATTGACAAATTGGAAATGTATTATTTGGAAGTCCGTTCGGGGGCAGTAATCCCCGGTGTATCTCGATTTTCTATCTCAACGAGTATTATGATTAAAAAATAAATTAAGGAAAAACACAGCTGTGAGCAATCTTAGCGCATTCAGACGTACATCCCCATGCCATACATCGAACCCCAATCCACTCCCTGAAAACTCGACATGTCCACGTTGGTAAGGTTGTAACCTTGGTAGGGGTTCGCAGCTACCTGTGGCGCTAGTGTAGGAGCCGCCGTTGCCGGCGTTGGCGTCGGGTTACCTCCTGCTGCAGCCGCTCCAACACCTGCACTAACAGCCTGAATTGGATACGGGGCGTAACGGTAGCCAGCAAGTGGTGGATATGTTCCAAATAGCTTTCCATAGCCGGCTACCGCGGCATTTTGAGCTTGCGCGGCCGCTGCTGCAGCTGCAGCGGCTTGTACATGAGCTTGCGCTTGAACCACAGCTAAAGGATTCGCAGCAGCAATAGCGCCTGCTGCTGGTGCGGCCATCCTCATACCAAGACCACTGAGCATCAGTCTTTTTCCCAATATTTGGGCGTTCGCTTGTACCGCCTCCTTCGGTTGAGCCTTTTTGCATTCCACTTTCTTGTTCTTAATCGTGTGGAAATGAATTTCACAAACCCGATCGACAACATCTTCATTTTCGAACGTGACGAAGCCGAAACCGCGATGCCTCTTCGTCTGTTGATCCATCAGCATAACAGTCTCCTCTACCTTACCAAATTTGTTGAAATAGGCTTTCACTTCGTCGGCCGACGTATCCTGACTGACTCCGCCCACGAATATTTTTTTGGTTTTGTTCGGTTGTTTGGGTCGATTTTTGGGCGTTGCATGTTTGGGGTCGATCTTTTTGCCATCTAATGTGTGAATGGGAACTTTGAGTACTTTTTCTACACTCGAAGGTTCCGAAAATGTGATGAAACCGAATCCTCGACTCCTCTGAAATGTATAAGCACTAAATTAGTACTAATTTTATTAAATCGGAATAAAATTAAGTTAAATTCAGTTTCTTTTATTATATAAACTTTAAGTTTTGTTCGTTCGAATTGTTACTGTTCCTAGCAGGGACAATTAAAAATGGCCCGTTAGTACTTTATTACATAAGTCAATTAGGCAGGGTGCGAAAGCAACCTTTTGTTAGATTTAGATCAATAGAGTTAGACATTACTATATTATTATTTAAAATATCATTGGTCTAGTAAGGAAAATACCTAATCACAGAGAATATGAATAATTTTCAGAAAATGCTCTGAAACCTACCTGCGTAACCGGATCTTTCATAATTAATACATCTGTGACATTGCCGAACATTCCGAAATACTCTCTGAGTTTTTCGCTAGATGTTTGCCAACTAAGCCCGCCAACAAAAAGCTTGCCCGGTGCTGGATCAGCCACGTTGTTAGGCGTACTACGACCAGATGAGCTAGAATGACTGCCGTTGATTTTCACTATCGATTGGTGAAGATCGTGATCTATTAGTCCATTGCCATCGGCCATAGCAGTGCTAGAACAAAAAGAAATATTCAACAAACCGGAAGTTACAGCAAATAACAATAACTCTTCTCTTCCTTGCAGGTTATCCCTATGGTGGTCCTAGTGGTTACTGAAATGGTTAACATTGCTTGGTATCTTCCCTACATGTTCTCCACAAGACAGGAAATTCCCCTTTACTTGTAAGTCTAACAGTTCTTTACTTAAATTTTTTTTTGCGGGTGTTTAATTTTATGTCTACATACCTTGTTCTTTCCTAATCTGTTAACAAATTATGGATTTACAATGTTTATATTTTTTTTATATTTTACTACAAAAGGGGGAAACATTGCTAAATCAATAACGATCTTTTTTTCTAAAAACCAGAAATATTAAGCCCTATATTTGAAATAACATTGGTACGAGAAATTTGAAGAATACCTTCCTTTAGGAGAGAAAATATAATGGACAATTTTAATATACATCCATCCACTTTCTTGATCTCATCAAATCGACACTTTGAAAAAGAAGTAAAAAAATATATTAGCATTTGAAAACTACGTATTTTCTTTGTTACATTAATAACATTATACAGGAAATAAAGATTTTTGCAAATACTCAGTTTATGTGTTTGGTTTATACGTGAGACGGCAATGTTCATTAGCGAAATAGCGTTTTTTTTTATCACGTAATTCCATCAAATAAATGATAAATATAGGTGTGGTTAATGATATCAGTTCGAACATTGTAATGGCATTGTAACTTGCCAGATTATAAACAATAGGCTAGGGATGGCACGGCGGTTATAAGCGTCAATAACATTTCAAGCAAAATTTGTTTGCCCTTAATGGATGGAAGCATTTGCTTGGCACCGCGATATTTGGCACCCAACATTTATTTGGTTCCTTTTCTCTTCTAACATTCCTTTTGATTGTTGCAGAGGATCAAGAAAAAAGTATCCATTCGACAGAGTGGATATACTCCGAAATCCTTGGCAGCCAAAGGTAAGGTCGATCAATAACCTCCCCCTTGTTGCACGTGTATATACATTAGTGATGTGGGGCGCGGCTGATTGCGGCGCAGGTCGGGTTGCCATGACGGCAGCTAAGCTAGGGGTAGCTCATCTCCCCTCGGTTCAGTCAGTGTTTGCGTTCGCGTGTAGTAGCTCCAACGTCCCCGTTTTGCCGATCAAAAAATGTTTTCTTTTTTGGTCCTGTTGAGATATTGTCCTGTCACAGCAGTACGATATTTTGCATTACTGCTGTTTCGGGACATGACCTCGACTGGACCGCCAATCAACATACTATGATCGACGAAAGCGATTTGAACAGAGATTGAGAAACCTTGCTCATTTAAACAGTGCCAGGTGAAATACGAGAGAAGCGACGTTGGTGTGCGACGAGAACGCCATAAATGGTACCTTATATGGTGCACAAAGTGTGATTAACCTTCCTCACGCTACGAAACTTGGGATAAAAACCTTTAAAAAATACTTTTGTTATATTTAAAAGAAACCTCGCAAGAATCCATGTAAGGGATGTATGAAAAATCGATTGCCCCTTCTGTTCTTTTATTTATATTAGACTTTGCACAATTCACTCATTGGTATTCTTTTCCTTTTTAGTTTTCGATTACCCCTAATTATCGATATTATTGTTATTATCATCACTAAATCGAATATGTTGTAATAAAGATACATAAATGCTTTAAATGTATTTAGTAAAGTAGTACGTAGAACTGCACTTTGTTGTATAACTCTACACGGATCATCCCTTTTCAATGTATTAACAACTTCCCTGCTTTCCTTCATCCTTCTAGCCAAAATAGTAACCATTAGTTGAATAGACATAAAGACAATATAGAGTAGAAACATTTTCCGTTGTTTTCAGTGATCATAAAAAAAGAATGTAGAGAGTAATATCGTTGTTATTTCTGGGGGAGTGACGTGAAACGTCAGAAACGGTCGATAACGCGAAGACAGTTCGCGAAAATACCGCCACGCGCCGCCGTCGCAATGCTCTAACGCCGCGTGGCGGATTTTCGCGGTAACTTCCAACTGCGTCTGAAAAGAGATCCATTCTCCATTCAGAACAGATGATATGGATAGAGTTTCGCGAAACGTGGGGTGATGTGCATGAAGCCCTTTCTTCTTCGAGGGGAGGTGGGACGGGCATATTGATTTTCGGGTTTGAATCGCGAGAGCAACAAAGGGATCTTTCCCCCTAACTAGTAACGGATAAGCGTTTCTCTGCCAGAAGGAGTTATTTTAGAATGAAACATTTACGCGCGAAAATATTCTATTTCGAGATACGAATAGTAGACGTAAATCATTTTCAATTTAGTTGCAGATGAGCATGACAATAGCAAAGTAGATAATACGTAGTGTACACGTTCTTTCCTGTATATTCTAATCACCTTAAATTTATTATAAAATAATAGTAATAGTGAAATGTAGAAAAGCAATGTTATTAGAGTCAACCATGTGACTGCATAGTCTATTGAACTTTGAACTCGAATACGGTTTCTTCGAAATTAGAGGAGTTCAAATCAATATCTCGTTAAAGCTGTCCATTTCTTTTTTATACCAATAGTGTTCTATGTTTGAAAACGTTGAATACGTTTGTTTCCTTCCTATAAAAGTATCTTGTAAATCAATTATTTCACAATTATATCCGATAAGAATCTAAAAAATATTTAATACATACTAAATTTAATCCTATTCTTATTAGCTACGAAAACTATGGTTTGTATCCTGCATCTACTAATTCTATGGTTTTTTCAATGCGGATTAACTGTTAAAATGTTATCAAGGATGTAAATTTAGAATTTTTCAAAAATTGAAATTTTCGGAATGTTGGGGATAGCCCGAACTTATTAACCAAGTAATATTTATTAAAACGCTAAAGTTGTTCATTGTATTAAAGACGTTTTAGAGAAAATGTGGAATTTTGGTTAACTGCTGATAAGGGAACCCGATTTTTGTTAATAAAAAATCTTTTAAAAAAGTAATAAAGAGAATATCGGCCGATTTCGCATTTATTTATTTGGCTTTGGAGTGGTAAAAGTTTTTGTAGGAATTAATGCGTCGAAATTACAATTATACGGAATTGTAGCGTTATACAAGGAAACTAGACGGAATTATTGATTAAATCTAATTTCAGCGCAATACCAAACGACATGGTGGGCGGGCAAAGTTTACTAAAGTACGATTTATGATGAAAATACGGTAGCATTTACAGAGATAATTTAATGAAATGAGTTTTGAGTTTTTTTTTTATTGAGTTGAACAACTTGAGGTTTCAAAAAGGGCGTTTGTTCTTAATAAGATTGAAAAAGAATTATGAAATTTACATCCTCAATAATACAGTTAACAATCACATATATTAATTAATGTACGACATAAATACGCATGCAAAACCTTCGGCATTAGAGTGAAAAGTAGCAGCAAAAAGCACAGGTCTGTTATAAGATATTCGGTCAACACATCACATGTATTGTTAAGAGTACTAAATTTTGTTGTTACATGGAAAAGTTATTTGCACGTGAAGAGTATTAATAAATAACGGGTTAGCTTTTAGACATGAATGCTGATACGAATCCTTTGATTAGTTAAGAAATACAACACCGGAGCTCTTGTTGTTCTACACGTATCACAGTCTACACGTTATGTATAGTAATTGCATGGTAAATAGATATACGCTATGTTTAATTATTACAATTACACTAAACAAAACATAAACAATAAAAATAGAGATAAGAGACAGAGAACAATGTGTAATACATAAAATACGTGTGTGCGAGTGGGAAAGTACGTAATATGTACAATATTAAAAAAACGGCAGTCACAATAATAAGTAAATAGTTACATGTAAATATATAAATATTAAGAAAACAGGCAAAAATACGATAAATAATCAACGGCTAAGTAGAGATCTGATATTAAATTCTGAACCGCTACGCTACTGGCCTCTACGGACGGCTCCACTTTTTTATGTTACCTTCTCAGGTTATGTATCCGTCAAAAAGAATCATGAGATCACATCATTGGGGTAGTACCATGGAAGTGTCACTCTGCCACCACGTCCTTGTAGGTCTTGAATGCCATCATCGCGATGTGCTTTTCCTGCGACACTTTAAGTAAAAATCACATCAGAATAAAATTTTTGTTGTGTTGCTTTCTTTTTTTTCTATTTTTTTTTCTGTTTATTTAAATAACGTGCAACATTCTACGGTAAATATCTATTGAAAAATAATCAATAAATAAAATAGGCTTGATTTGATATTAGTGATGCAGTCAGTCAGTTTTTGTAAACAAAAATACAATCAATGTATCTAAGTAGGTAGATATGAGATTACAGTAACATGTCATACATTCTACTATGTATTTTTATATTCTCTCGTCTATTTGTTTACTCTAGTAATATGTATAGTAGTCCCGTATTCTGCAGTAAATATGACGGATACTAGTTTAGTACATACTAAAATGCGTGGTGTGGTTAAGAGTATAAACAGTAGGAAATTCTTCCAAGATATTAAGTTTTGTGTACAAGGGTCACCAATTATATATTGTGTTGTTCATCAATTTTGGCACGCATTTTGAACATTTAAATTTAAATATCAAGATCAAATGTACAGTTAATTTTGCTGCTTAGTTTTGATGCGAAAATTTAATGGGTTTTTGTAAAATAATATTCCCATTTTCCGCTATTTTTATTTCTGTATTAATTATGAATTCAAAAAAGAATCTTGTTGTTATTTTGGAAAAAGCGTGAAATGTGAAAAATTTATTTCTCTTAAATGAATGCAGGAATTTTTCAAATATTTTTGTTACAACTTTAGTTGTTAAATTTATTACGCCAGCATATTCTTATGCAACGGCGTCCAAGGTTTTACGACTAATCTTAAGGAAAATAACAGAAGATTTCAAAATTTGTTGTATATAAATTGTTCAACGAAACTATTTTCATAAATAGTTTCGTTGAATTTTCGGGCCTTCTCATGAAACGCAATAAACGCTATATTGTATAGAGCTGAAAAGAAGTACTGGTTGTAATCGTTAGAACCGCATCAGGAAATAGAATGTAAGATATAATTTCGGTAACTTGCTATTCACACCAATGATACTTCCATGTAAATGATTTTGGATATATCTGCAGCATTGCGTCAATTGTGCTTACACTTCTTTCAGTTTGATTTCTCTGATGAAGCATTGAATAAACTGCGAAAACTTAGAACTGATTGAATCTATTGTTTTATTTTTGGCGGTCTTACCTATTATATTTTACTTGAACGTTTATTAGCAGTTTTTGCAGTAATCCTGACATACAAATTCAAAAACAAAGGCAGATGTATCGCCGTGATAGTGCCAAAATTTAGCGTACTACACTAATTCTTAATTTTGCATTACATTGCCCTGTGAATCTGCATTTCGCACTACACTGTAATTCTAGCACTACCCTATCTAAACGGTATTTTACTCTACGAACACAATTTAGTGTCAACATTATCACTAGCATTTATGTTTGCATGGATTAGTTGTCAGTTGTCTTTCTTACCTGCAAAACCTTTAGTTATCAGCAGATCTAATGTGAACAACGGGCTGGAATTTGAAATTGTTCAAAATTTCGGATTCTTTCTGTACGAACAGCAAATGCGGTACACATGCATCAGATGGTAGCTTGGTAGTTTACTAAATTGAAATTTTTCACATGTTACATTCTGATTTCTCTTTGATAATGTGATTTTGACATTTCTCATCTGGATATTTTGTTGCGAGAAAATAAACTAAGAAAAAAATCTTATTTGTATAAACCGAAAAGGTTTCATTTGACAACACCCAATACATTTTAATAGAACATTACACAACATTAAAATTGTAGTTTTGATTTTGTTTGTATTTCTGACACATCTCAATATTTAATTAGTTACCCTCGTAGATATTATGTATGATGTAGAATTGTCGTTTACAAGGGAAAAATATGGCATTTAATTCAAACTGTAATTATTAAAAAAAAAAGAAAAAAACATAATTAGTTCACAAAACAATCTACATACATACACATACAAATTAATAATTGGTTTGCTAAAATTGTATAGGTAGAACGTAAGTAAATACAACTACAATGTTTGTGTACAATAGACATGGTGGTTTGGTGGTGATACATTCAACATTAGTAAATTGATGAAAAATCGCAGATTCATCTCTAGTGAAGAAGGCCACTATCCTTTTTGGTTATTCCATAAATATCAAGATATAAATTTGCGATTTTTTATCTCTACTAATTCTACTATTATCCTGTAAACCATACACCCTGTACATAAAAGTATCTTCATTGTTATTATGGACAGCGTAAATTGGAGCATAAACTAACCTTACTCTCCACAGTTAAAAGCTACTTTCTATCATCTAAATGGTTTAACAAATACTTATATAGCCAACTTTAATGAATTATGCTGTGTACATATTCTATAGACGAAATTGAATCTAACTTTGAGAAGTTTGAATAAGTGCTGAGATTGTAGATCATGCTTCTATGTTTGCACTTTCACAATGTCACTGAAAGATTCCATCTAGTCTAAGGATATACTAAAGTAAAGTTGCAAGGAAGGCTTTTCAAAAAGTAACGATTTGTGCTTCTTAAAAAGAAAAAGTTGTTAATATTCGGAACATCTACCACCTTACACTTCGAAACTTTATATTTTTCAGTTTCATCGGCGTTCCATTATCCGAGGCTGAGCGGCTAACACTATTGACAAAACAGATAACTGTCTTTTTCGGAACGAATAATTCTCGACTAGAAGCGTTTTATTCCGAAGGGGAACCGGTTTTTTCAATAGTTCCAATTGTTCTCTCTATTTTGTTCATAATGCGAACGAGCGCCTTTCTTTTTTTTTTCGATCAGGCGACGCAACCGGTTTCGCGAAGGGTTTTGTTGGCATCCATTTTGGACAAACTGGGTATCCAGAGAGAATATATCGTCGTTAGGACAAACCCTTTTACGAATTGAAGGGTTCTGTTGCATATCTCGGAACGTGATTGAAAGAATAAAGTGGGGAGAAAAAAACTTGAATAGTCAATGGTACGCGAATTTATAGGTTAATTAAGTAGGAACGTGTTATATCAATATTTATATACAGATGTTATAATGCGGTATTTGCGGTTAAAATAGTAAAGTAACTCTTTATAAGTTGAACATTAAAAATTTATTATTACAGATGTGATTGTGTGTACAATGTAAAGACCAAATATTCCTTTCTGACAATTTTTAAACATCCAAAAGAGAACAGTTCTGTGAGTTAGTTAGAATTTGCCAGATGACACTGGAGCAGAAATATGGTACAGGACATGGAAATTACACCAAGAAGAGATGTGCATTTTTTGACCAAACTTGGCAGAAACGTATAATACTTGATCGTTATTTTGTTGCGATGGATCCAGTGGTCATGACGTATCTGATACTTCATGTAGTCTTTTCCGACATTAATATTACGTGTATTTCTTGCGAGTTTTGATTCAACTTTCACCGTTTTCTCTTTCCATGCTGTTAACGTATTCTGAGGGTTTCATTATGGCCAGAGAGCAACAACGTGGAAATTACCGCAAGTTGACCGAATAGGGGCCGAATTGTTGGGTGGTTTTTCGTTCAGGGAAATTGCAAATTGCTTTAAGGACGAGGAACCGGCGGCCAAAGAACCAATGAGATACAGGATCGCCACCTTCACCTAATGGCAGTAAGAAACCGATTCTCCAGTACTAGCTCAAATGCTGCTCTATGGTTAATCTTCAATATTTCATTACTTTGGGATTTGAGGTCTTTGGGGATAAGAAAAACACTCGTTTCGTCGCGCTGTTTGCCGGCTTTTTCAAACATCTAATTTGGGATAACAACGTTTTTTTATTATTTTGCAATCTTACAATATGTATATAGAATTCACTTTTCCCCTTTCTTTATTTATTTCATTTTATCATTAGCATAGTATATATAACATTATCCTTACGTATAGGCTTTCTTTCTGCCACCTATTCTATGTTATTCAACGTTGCTTTCAAAAATATTTTTCTTATTTTTCATCTCTATGTGTACCATTTTTTCAGCTTATATTAAAGCTTAGTCTTTGTGGGCTTATATATCAATTCTTAATTCTGCCATATTTAATAATTTTATCAAAATTGGATTAATAATTTTAAAGTAGATTCAATTGTGAAAACTCTTTACCTCAAAATAGATAAAAAGTCGGCACACAGCATGACGAAACGTAACACATTAAACGAAGAGTAAAGAAAAGGAATCCCCAAAGACCTCAAATCCCAAAGTAGTTGAATTTTGAAGATTAATTTCGAAGGCTAAGGAGAAAATTGGAACATTAAGATCTATGATTAAGTAACGAAAGTTGTCCTGTGACCCTTCGAACCGATATTGACGAACCAGCAACCCTATCGACCATCTTGCATTACCACTTACGGCCCAACATCGGCACCAAAGTTTGGAGCGGTGTAGGTTACGAATGCACTGGAACGTGGGGGGGTATAGGATGGTGTTCAATGATGAATCCCGATTTTGTATAGCCATATGAGGCTCAGACGAAGACGTGGGGATTGTTGTGATATCCATTTTTTTTTTTTCAACCCAAACCCGGGAAGCCCCGGCTTGCGTTGGAAATTACTTGGGCACGAAATCCCAAAGAGGACATCAACCCCCTTCTGAACTCAATGTCACAGAGAGTGTGAATCTGATAAGCGGGTCCAATACATTGCTAATAAAAATAAAATCAAATTGTGTTCATCTATTGATCTTTTTCTTTGAATCTCGTTGAGTTTGGTTAAAAAAATCGCGCCCTTTCTTGGTGTTGCAATATGATATTAGTTCGATTTTTACGGATATATTATTGATTTTCTGTTTGGATACTTCAAGCACTGATATCACAAAAACGCTTTTTAAAAGGAAGTGGAGTGTTTTGTGGACTATTGGCACCTTTTTCTATTTAGATAATACGTGTATTAATGAATCCCTCTCACATATATAGAAAACGCAAAATTTTTGTAATGTATTGTAGGTTGGTAATTTTCCTTGTCATCACTATTGCCTTGTAGCTTGCTATGGTTATTTACAATTTTATTGCTTCTTTCTCGCGCTTGATAATATTTGAAACAGGTAATAAAAATATCGATAACATAAAAAGAAACAAGAAATTACTGCGGGGATATGTAGATAGTTTTCATAAGATCTGTGTATTGCCTCTTTAGATTCGAATAGATTACACAAAGAAATGAAATGATACGTCTGTTATTGTAATTTCGATCGCAGATATATGTGCTTATAAACTGATAGGCAAATAAGACTATAACAGTATAGTAACACATTGAAACAAATTATTTTATTAAAAATATGAGCTGCATAGTGTTTACTTGATTGGATTGTGTTTTAGTTCTATTTCAACCGCGAATTAATTAAATTGCGAACAGAAAGTTGGAATTGACAGGAAAGAATTGGTCACGAGGGTCCTGTTATTAAGCAAAAGCATTGTACATATTGCTACAAATCAATAAAATATCGGTAAAGATATAACGAACAAAGCATATACTCTTGCAAACCCTCTTATTTTTGATAAGTAGTGTTGTTTATTTTGGAATGTTGAATACAGTGGTCAAACTTGCGACAAAATTAAGAACATTTACAAGAATAGGGTGTTGTCCCATCTGGAGGCATTTAATAGAATAATTTCATAATGTACTCAGAACCTTTTAGGTTTTACATAATAAATCTGACTACGCCAGTTATTTTTTTTTCATTCTTTCCAAAACGTTGGCTACTAACGTAGTAGAAGAGGTTTTGATAAATTTTGAAGTTTGATTAATCATATTCAGAATTTAATAGAATCTTCACAAGTATTTGAATGTTGAAGAAAGCATCTCAAGCAACAATCATCCAAAAACTAGATACGTTTTTTAAATACATTACCACTACTACAAAAAAGTGATTAAATAGATCAATCGGTATTTCTTGGGGAATACCTTGACATAATTCCCATATTTTCTGAGATTTTAGTTAAAAAATGGCTATGGATCGGTATAAGACACGTATTATCGAGGATTAAAAGCAAACGGTTTCTTTTTTTCCGATGTTAGTTTAATTACGAATGTTAAGTTATATTTATAATTAAATAAATAACTTTTAGTGGCTCCAATGTAACTATGAAAATGTGTTTTAATCTTATGTTTTCAAAATATGACCTACAAATTCCATTATTTAAGTTAACTAAACTGAAGAATGTTTTGAAACCAAGCATTGAATGACCTGAGTTATTATTAAATGGGATAAACTAAGGGCCATTTCAGGTAGCGCTAGCAGGATAATGTATTCAATCCCTGGTTTGTAACTTCCAGTAACCAATACTATTATGAAAAGAAATACCTAGTTGTAAATGAACCATTTCAAATTAAATGATAAGTTGATGGTTCCTACCTCAACAAATCTTTAAGGTAATCCTCTTTATTTTATTATCAAAACAAACAAGGTATGAATTAAGCAAATTTATTGATATGTCTCGGTTGTTGTTTGACCTAAATAAACAGAAAGGATGATTCAGAAAATTGCATTTTCCAATTTGAATAATGAATTCTTACCAATAAATATTTTGGTATTTACCCTTTTAAAATTATTCGAAACGTAATTAATAGAAAAGTTTTACAAACTACTTTACATCTATTATTTAAGTACTTGATTATGGATATTTTAAATAGTATACAATGTATTATTATGTACTACTTCGTTTTAGTTACTACAATACCATGCCTTTTACCAACCAAATCCGGAACTAGCCGATCGTTACGAAAGGTTGCTGGAAGAGGAGAGCAAAAAAGAAGACTGCTGTAAGGAAGAAGAAGAACCACGGCCTTAATCGGAATGAATATCTTAGAAGATAAAAGTACGATCACTTAAAATAAAATTTTTTATTTGTAGCAATAAATAACGTCCTATATAAATTTATTTTTCAATTTGAAGCATATTTCAAAAGCTTCTTCTATATTGGCGATAACTCTTATTTAATCGATTGATGATAAGTAAGCGTCGTCTTCAATTGGTACATTGTTCACAAAAAGTTGTATTTTTTTTATACATGCGCAGCTTCATAAGAGTACCTACCACTTTAACACAGATCAAGATAAGCTTGAAAGATAGCATGACAAATAGTCCGTGTTTCGTTTCAAAATGGTTTTACATGCATTTCTTTATGATCTTACGAGCCGTGCCTCATTGTTAATGAACATGGGCTAACCGTTTAAAATATAAAATTTGTGGATTTATATCATGATAAAGCAAATACTTTATGAAAATACCCGATTTTTTGTCTTTCTGGTATTTTTAAAAGCATCTTCAGGCGTATTCAGTTTCAAGCTGACTTTTAAATTTAACAAAACACTCCACTAAAAGAGCTGAAGATGAATGTCAACAAACATTAATGGATACTATGTGGAAACGTAATAGGTTAAAAAGGCTATGTAATTCAGTGATAGTCTCTTCAATTTTTGTTAATCTTTTGTATATTAACAATATCTGGAATTCCTTCAAATTATTCTTTCATTGTTACTGCAAATACAATTTAATGTCAAGAAGAAATAAACTCCTACAAATTTGTTGATAACGTAATATACTTCTTCAAAAAACATGGCTCGTATATGTACCAATAAATATATTTGTAAGCATAATTTACTTGACATTTTTTAAATTTCCCGAATGATTTAGGTTGGTACTTTCGGCAATAAAGATCATATTCGCATGGATTATGCTAAGAAATTAGCAAATACTTCCTTTGTTTTCAAAATTACCAACTTCCAATCATCTGAGAAATACCAAATGGGAAAAATACCGTAAATATTTTAAAACAATACAAAAGTATCGGTACCACACAAGTTCAATTAATTAATTCCGATTAATCAATTAAACTTGTGTGGTACGGAATCTGTCGATACTTTGTGTTGTTTGCCATTCTACGCCACTGTCCTTGTCATCATTATTATTTATAAATATTGAAATATGCCTGACCAAAAAAATTCAGTTGTCATTTTGAATTGACAGTTGAAATATTTGAATTAATTATTAAAGTTATACATTTGTTCTCTAATTTTAATAAATTCACTGACGTCGAATTATATTTTGACATCTGTTCTGTTTATTTTTGATACGATCCTGACATTATTGGTTATAATTTACAATATTATCCTTATTTTGTATGAAATACCAGTATTGTGAATTTAGTTTCAGTCACGTGGGTTCCCCCAATTTCTAACGAATTCTTCTTATATCGCAGGGTTCCCAGCTGTCTTAGTCCACAGCTTAAATATTTCTAGAATAATGTTATCTTCGTTGAATGATACTATGAATTCTAAGAACCATGGATTACGTTTTAAAAATCCGCAAAATCATTTTTAAAAGTTAACAAATACAATACGGACTTTCTAAAACTCGTTTGGAAAAACTTAGAACCTAAATGGACCTTCTAGGAAAAAGGGATACACAAAAAATAAAATATAGACCGGACCCAACGAGATGTAGTATAATATTCTGGTATGTATAAATACCGAATAGAAAATACCCAACAAGAGAGACCGTTTGGCTTAATCCGGACCTCATCGAACTCAGGTAAAAGCCGGGGTTATATCGTCTGCATTCTGCTATACACTAAAAGTACAGTCTGCACATAACCTACACTACACACTCGCAAAATTTAGTATTCTCCACGGCTTTGTTTTCGTGACGATATAAACAAGTCTGCTTTGTTATTTACGTCTGCTACGATATTAAAATTATGTTAAATAAAATATATATAAATATAAATAACACTAAGGGCGTACATACATGTAAATAATATTAACGAAGAACTCTGTACAATAAATAAATAAGTCTCCATGCTTCTGTGGTATCAATAGTAGTACCTAGTACATTTCTAATGATTACTCAAAACATAAACAAAAAGAATCACAATGCTTTCGTTTAGGCTCGAAAAAGGTGCTATTTTACAATGGAATAATGAATAAACAATATCGGTTATGATTTCGGTTCTTACCCTACAGGTGGAGGCGGTAAAACGGGCGGTGGTAAATTGTAAGGGATGAATTTCGGACCGGGCGTCTCGAACAACATTATGTCGCGTTGCGATTAATACAAGCACTCCACGAAAACTGAACGTAAAAACGGCGAATCGACAGTCGAAAATCGTCTATTGGTCTACACGGTGACGGGAGCACCAACTGAATGCGAATTCACCCTTGACGGTTTAGAATACGACTGACAGGGCAGCTGTGTGCGAGCCCTCAGCTGGTAATCCGAGAGTCTAACCTCACCACATGGTCGACGTTCGCTTACACTCCGTTGTACGACTAGCAGCACGGGTCTTGGCGGCGGGTCGTTTTTAACGCACAGGGACACACCGTACAAACGTACAACGGTGCCGTTTGAGTTTGAGTTCTAGGACGACGGTTAGTTTCCGTAACGCGCCTTATCTATGACTTCTTTTCACCGGCTAGCGAGTTAAGTTGTACGATATAAAAGCTTTCGCTCTCCGCAGATTAATTGCGCCTATACTTATTCGATACGGGAGATTCGTGCGTAAGCAAATGATGCCGGCTTCTCAGTCTGTCGTAAAATTATAAACAAAGAAACTGCGTTGGGGACCGGGCGGCCAATGCATCGCTTGCAGTTCAAGGTCATTGTCACAATACACCGCAACCGCCATATACAGATGAATGTGCACAAGCACACATGTACACGTTTACACCTCCCACCTGTCTATGATACAGTCTGCTTTTAAATTGACCACCCCTCGTATAACGACCGGTTAAGAAGTATATATTACGTTAGGTCTAAATTACATTAAAAGCGTTTATTTTAAAAACTATTTAACAGAAATTTTCCGCATGAAACTATCAGAAAAATCAATAATAATATTTTATACAAATTTTAAAAGTCTCATGTAAATTAAGCTAACTAAACAACATAAAAAAACATTCAAACAAATGTTTATTCATAGATAAGAAAATGTATTAAAAAAATTTCAATTGTTAGTTAAACTGGTGTTTCAAAATAATACTCTTAGTAATTTTGAATTTTTTTTGTAAGCGATTGGTAGCAAGTTTAAAAAAGGATAGAGGTTCAGTGACGGAGGGAGGGTCGCGCACAACAATTCGACATGCCCGTGTATTTCCGTTGCATAGTACAATGTATGTATACAATATGCAAAGAAAATACACGGGGAAGTCGAACCGTCGACCCCCTCCGTTATCTTATCATTTTTTTAAATTAGTAGAAATCTTTTGAATAGGAGCAGAATTATCATTGGACAAAGGGAGGTTTATTTCAACCTGGATCACACCAAATTATGTTTAAAGGCAGTGGCGGCTAGTGATGATGTTGATGGGAGGTCGTAGACAACGCAAGGTAATCGAAGCCTTGTTCTTGACCTTCTATTTACGTCACCACCACCCGACACTGGTTAAAGGTGAATTTTTTAATTGCTTGAACTTTTTATCGAGAACCACTATTTTAATAATTCTCTACCCATGAAAAACGCATTTGTGTTGCTGAAACTTCTTGACCAAATTTTCGAGCAATTAAAGACACTTAGAAAATGGATCTGCCATACAGCGAGTGCCGCCAAATTAATTTTCAATCTAACCATATTTGATATGAAATCAAGTACATATTTGATAGGATTCTGTAAAATACTGAGAAAAGTAGATAGTCTATATAATAATACATTTTATTGGATTAAATAAATGTCTTGTAATTCTTAGTATAAATTGTTATTTTAAAAATACAAGGGATTGTTGTCCCAATTTTTTTTCCGTAAGTTTGTATACTTTAGGTTTTAGTCAAGAATTAAGCCTACTAAAATTGTAAAAATAGTTCTATGATACTTGAAGATTAGGATTCTTGCTGTGTAATAATCAAAATCCCAGAAATAAAGGAATCCAATTGTTTGGAGTTTACAAAAATCCAGCGTAGGCCGATAAAATTACTAGCATAAGCCGATTAAAATTAAGATTTAAAATTATTATAAAAGTTGTATGTATTAATTTATTAAATGCAATTAATGTACACCTGGATTTTCTTAAAACAGTGGCGGCTCGTTTGGAGGACTCTTAACGTTCAATAAATACGAATAGTATTAAAGTAAATTTAATATATCTGAGGTTCTTACTACTTTTTAATTAGTAGTCAGAACCTCAGATATATTAAATATGCAGAAAGGTATTTAATGTTATGTAACGAAGTTATTTCTTTCGAATGGCGGTGGCTCATGAGAGGCCGCCACTGTCTTAAGATTCCCATAATTTACTTGCTTACTTTGACTTTTTTTTCTTTTCGTAAAAGTGAATTAGATGATTTACTTTCTTGCTAGCCCTAATTGTGGTGCAAATGTGGTGCATATGGTTGCATATGCAATCTTCTTGAGACTTGCAAACTTAAAAAAAAAATAATGCTAAAATATGGATACAAACAAAAAGATTAAAAGACATTTTTATGACAAAGCTTAAAACAGCCTTCATTAGAATCCGAACACAAATTGGTATGTACGGGCTCTAATTAAAATTCAAATATCAAAATGCACATCTGTGGTATGGTAGTAATTAAAGATTGAAATAGGTTACTTACAAATTTCCTGCCTTTTTTCCAATTTTTTTACGGGTGTAAGTATAAAAAATGCCAACTTTATATGCAGGGGCGTCTATATGATCGTAGAGCAATCCTCCTAGATAGAGGTTTCTGCTAGGTAAATTAAATTAAATGCAACATTATATTTTATGCACGGATTAAAAAGTTTAATTAATTTTACAAGCGAACACGTATCGCTTACATTTAGGAATATCCATGCACGCGTTCATTTCTGTTGTGGCAAATATAATAAAACCACGTGGATACATAATGCCGTGTACCTTTAAAACATCCATTATTAATTATACACGGCGTAAAATGTACAAAGCCTCAGGATTTTGTACGAATAAATTTTGCCCTGCGAAGAATACTGATGCTAGACCACTATCCACGAATATAGTCGAATGTTATTGCGCAATTTATCATTTTCTATCGATTTTGTAATTAATGAACGTAAATTCAAATTATATACCCATAACAAATCTTGTATTATGATTATCATGGCGAACGATGTATGTATTAATTTAAAGTTTGTATTATCTTAAACATAGCGCGCATTACGAAGATTAATTTTATGCATGTTACTCCAAATTTTAAGTCTGAAGGTTAAATCCTTGTACACTTGGCAACCGGCAGTATTAAACTTGCAATTCTCTGCAGGTCGTATTTCATAAAGAAACAAAAATCGTAACGTAAGACACGCATATATGTTTACTTCTTGTCTACTCTAATAAAATTAAAATATTGTAACAAAATAATAATACATCTATAGTTGCTAGAGTATCTTATGAATAGTTGTTTATTTTTGGTTGTTACTCACTCAAACTTGCGATAAAACATACAGGAAAAATGAAAAAAGGTGAGGACAAAGCAGAAATGAAGATAGAACAAATAATGGGGATAACAGCCGATTACAAAAATAAATAACTGCCTTTCATGGAGTCCTCTTGTCATTAATTTGTATTTGACATTTAATCTGCTCTGACGAAAAGCTTAATTACTGAGTTAAAGAAAAACGAAAGCAAATTACTCTTCAATAGAAGCAAATTAAAATACATAACGAAAGATGGTTTAATAGTAACAAGTATGGATATACCGTTTCAATTTTAAAATAAAAATTATGTCAAACCTCAATCTTAAGTGATGTTTTGGATAACTAATAAAATTAATTATGACAACAAGTTTAACCACATAAGCAAAACAATTGATCAAAAATATTTTCTTGCAAAAAAAAAAGAAAACTTATGGGAAACCCCCGGGTCCCAAAGTACATATGTATTTTTCCGTGCTTCAAAAATGATATGCACACGAGCAATGAAATGGATCTTTTTCTGCTATTCGCAATGTAAGAAAACTATTATTGCCATCAGTGAAATGAGACTTATGAGCTATTTGTGTTGGTTGCCCTCAACAGTGCGATGTGATGGGATTTTACGTAAGAAATAGTACATTATGTGTAGGTGTCATTATAAAACAAAAAATTAGAACACTTCCACAGTTATGAAACTATATAAGCAAATGTCAACGAAACAAAAAATGGTGATTTTTCGAAATTTGCGGCTAGTAGTAAGAAAAAAATGTATACCATCGGGCCGTAAGTACTTTCACAAAACTCCATTGAGATTTCTAGTGGCATAAATAACTATTTTAACTGCAAAATTTGATAGTAGATTTTTTTAGATAGAGAAATTTGATAGAAGTATAGGATTACTTTTCAAATTTTGGAAATATCAAAGCGAAAAGCTGCCGATTCTTTTTAACTTTTTCTTTAAATTAAATAAACTTTGCATCATGGAAAGTAGTTTCATTAAAGTATTTTTTATTTCCCTGAGAAATGTCTTATCTAAATCAATATTTAAAAATTTAAGAATAATGAATCAGTAGATAAAAAAATTGAAAAGTTAGGAAAACATTGCACTAGAGTGTTGAAAATTGGCAAACTTGCAAATTCATTTGACATGAAAATTAATGCTATATTTGCTAGTGATGAAACCACAATTTATCTATTAAAAAATGGTGCATTTTGGAGGGTCACAACTCCGAAAGTTTGGGAAACACTGTCACAAGCAAAAACTGGTAGAAAGGATTCGCTAATTAAATTTTTACTCATTTAAAACATTTAATTTACATTATACATTGATAAAAACTTCTTACAAAAAATTAATCGTTTATCAAACGTTAAAGTATTCAAATACTCTAATACAACTCAAGAAGCACCCAATTCGTTCAGAAACCTCCAAAAAACGTACACAGATTTATCGAAACGTGAATATTTTATTAGATTTTCAAGATCTTCGCGCCCAATTCAACCTTACACAGGAGCTACAAGAATACGAACTCCATTTGGTTATATAAGTAAAAATAAAAACACTTCAAAGCAGGAGCAGCACACGCTCTCGTGAAAGGTCTTTGTTAGTGGGGTAGGTAGACGACGATGTTCCTAGCGACAGGATGCCGGAAGACGGGGTAACGGGGGCATACAGGAAAAATGGCGTACGCCATGGCCTGCTCTAAAAAAGGGGACAGGACACAACACAGCTCGAGATTCGAATAGAGCCAGCTGTGTCTTTGCTAACGGTCTGTGTTTGTGTGTGCTTGCTTGTATACGTGCTTTATACAGAGCCGTTTGTGAGTTGATGGTAGTAAATTGACAAATTTTGATTGGACAAACAAACTATGAAAAAAAAAGAAAGAACGTTTGTTTTAAGCTGAGATATACAGGAAATTCACCCCACAATAAAAAATACGAAAGCATATACTTTGAAGACTATTACTGTCTTTACCACTCTAAAAGTAAAGGCCTTTCCGATATTTCTTATATATTAGAGGAAATATGACAACTATTGGAGACTAGATCGTAAAAATTGGAGATTGTACAAAAATATTACAGCTAGCACTATAAGTGGCAGTCATAAAACATTTCAGGAGGTTCTATATCTTCATTTGCCAGCACTACGTTTTGGACTAGTTGCAGCTGTTGAATAGCTATTCTTTGATTCTTAGAGACCATATTAACAACTAAATCAACATTAGCTTTGGTAATAACTTTATTCCTGTACTTTTTTTTTTAAAGAAAGCACAATTTCTTGTATATAACATTCCTAGGCACGCTGTATATTTCAATCTTCCTCCATTACATACTATTTCCAAGAATTACCACTTCTTTCCTCATTATTTATATATGATTTTACGTTATATTGTTTGCTTTAAATAAACTTGCAATCGGCAGTGTATACGCGTTTTATAATGTGTACACAGTTCTATTTGGAATTCACAGGAAGGTGAAGCCGCAGCTTCGGTAGAGAGATCTAGCGCAGTGCAGCAAAGAGCGGGTTTAACAAACACACGAAGACGCCTATTTATGGAGCACAGACCAAAAGACCAAAAAGACGCCACCACATCGGATGTTAGTGTGAAGAACCTCTGCGGGCCGTAGAGGAGAATTTCTAGATATTCACCGACTGTGAAGGTTTTGTAGATTTAGTGGAATGTCTTCGCGGACTTTTACGCCTAGCTACTAATGGACACGTACAGTCGAAATGGATTCGGAAATAACCTCGAGCCAAATTTGTCCTAGACAATTGGAGGGCGATATCATCGGTTTTAGCTGAGATTATTTTTATGCTATAGGAGCCGACAAAGAACTACTTCGAATAATCTTCATATAAGCCCTTAAATATAATAGTAGATGATTTTTTTTATGTTATAAGTAACATTGTTAACCTCAAGCACCAATAAAAGCATTAATTACAATAAATTAGTTTATTAAAAGGATAATTTTTTTGAAATAGATTTTCTTGACGCTCAATATCCTTTGGGTATACTAAGTCGATAAATCTATTTCTTAAAAGCCTAATATTTTAAAAAGATATAATCTTTTTAAACTATATTTGTAAAGGCTCGTACATCATAAAGTTTTTACTTTTACGACTTCTTACTAGCTAATGACGTGGAAAGTTTTCTCATATCAGGTCCCAAAACTATCGCCAACCGACACATGCAGAACTTGATAAATTGTACCTGAGGGATTGAATTCGACCGAGTAAACTACAAAACGAAGACCTTGTTCAATCGAGTTCGACTAGGATCGACTTACCTAATGCAATTTTGAATGTTTCAATATCCCCTATTTACATAAAGTTGAGGGAGTGGCTATTTAGTTGCAGTGAACAATATTCCGAATAAATTCACTGTAAGACAGCAATATAAATTTCTATACTAAATTCTAAACTATTAACTGTTAATAAAATAAAGCTCAAAAATTAATGTAAAAGTAACTTTAAATTCAGCTCATCAACTAGATTTTGAAAATACAAAAATTAAAAACAAATAAATCAAATACAAAGTCAGAACTTTTTTAGAAATGATTCAAATGCACAAAGTTTATGTTAAACATACTCATATTGTTTCAATTTCGCACCTTGTATATTCTTTTTGACTGAAATATATTAAGCCAAACTGGCTTTGTGTTACTTCTACATCTTTATATTAGTTTTAAAGTTATTTAGATTCCAAAGCGTATAACATTGTATAACTCTACCAATTTTATTTTCAATATTTTACAATTCACCTTTGTAATTAGATTAATTTTGAACCTTAGCACAACTCCAGGACTTTCTTCCTTCAGTTCAGAAGGTCCAGATCTTTTTGGCGTCGCCGATAGGGTTGATCTTCAGCTTTACCACGTATTTACGTATAAGTGATATTTCAGACTTAATAGTAAATCTGCAAGTATTCTAAGATTTCCTTGGCAAAAGAAAGAGCATTACCTTTGTTGCTGTTGACGAGCTTGTTATAAATACTTTTGCCTGATCTTGTCTTGCTGTGTTTTGCGTTTTGTTTCTCGTCCTATTTTTTTTCCAATTTCCTGTTCTAGGTAACTTTATAGTAAACCACAGCAAGGTCAGATTATCAGTTTTTTCATTTCTCTAAGTTACTTGGTGGCTTGGGACTTACCAACTGTATCGGATTCCGTACATATCGCATATCCAGGCTTCGATAACTTATAGTGCTGCCTAACTATGCGTATAGGTTGGTTGCGTCTAGTAAAACCTCCCATGTAATGGGAAGATAACTCATATGAATAAAAATTACGCATGCACAAGATCAAAAAATGCGGTATGTTAAATAAAACTAATTTTAGTTTTATTACGGCAACTTAAATTTAATTCATGTTACTTGCACTTACTTTTTTATCGTATAAAATCTTATTATGATAATTCCCGCTCAGAATATACAAATTTCGACACTGCTAAGTTGGAAAATGATCTAAATATGAAAAGCGCGAATTTTCCAGCGAACCATGCGGCTATTATGCCAGAGTCTGGCGACACCGCAAACCGTGACGGCGTTTGCATTTCTGAAATCGTGAGGACCTTATCGATCCTTTCTCCTCACCGCTACGTTCGAATTTGTAGAACGATGCTTGAAGTCTGGGCTAGTTGGGTGCTATATGCATACGGATAAGTATGTGCAATATATGCACACAATATTATGTACCTTTACTATAGCAACACCTACACCGTTGGAAGTGTTTCTTTGTAAGAGCTTTAAGCACTTTCTATGTACCGTCGGAGAGACTATGCTAATCGAAGTAGTAGGAGAAAATTCGCTTACGCCCGGTGCAGTTGTACGCTCGGGTTGTGGGACGACGTAATATGGAAATTACTGCTGAAAATGTATTATGAGTATTATGAAAATAGTTCGCGTGCGTTTGGGTTATTCGCGTGCCGTCCTGTGATCGAAACGATATCATCTTTTGCAGTCGGTACCATCCCGTACCTACAAGGCCGCTGATTTATCACGCGAATACCCCTCCAATAAACTACCGCCAGTAAAACATCACGGTCATCATCAGCATTAAAAAGGATCTTCGACAAATTTATGTTATTGTTTTGTAGAATACTTCGCAAGTACAACAGAATTCATGTAAGTGTAATCGCATTCAGTTTATTCAAATAATGTTAGGGAAATATTGAGGCTTGTACCTTTTAGAAAAATGTAGAATTCTTTATTTTATGTAGTATACGGTTGCATTGTAGCTTTCGGAACTAAGGAAAGGAAAAGGCAAGATCAGTTGCATTAGCTGTACCACACCAGGGAAAGTAGTGGCTAATGCAGCCGTAAATAACACTAGACTGAATTTACTAGTTCTAAGCTTTCGCAATACTTTATTGCTTCCTCAGAGAACAAGCTGGAATAAGTGTACCATTACAAGCAATATAAGATTAAATTACAACAAACAATCGTTTACTGTGTGAGTGACATTAGCAGGATAAGAAGAAACTTTATCCATGATAAAATGTGAAGAGTGAAAACATAAAAATGAATTTAAAATGTCGTTAAGAATTCTAAAAGATTAAAAACGCCTGTATTAGTACATGGAGGGAAGCCGACTAAGACGGTGCAGGAATGTGCAAAACTATTTAATATGATCAGTTACGGAGAGCTAACACGTTTATTTTAGCTTGTTTTCTGAGGAAGGAAGAAGCTTAGAACTAATAAATTGGTTGGTAACAGAGAGCGTGTGGAATTTATGCAGCAGTTTCTTGCGAATTCAGGTGTCGAAATTACGATAACAATATAAATATAAAAACAAATATAATAAAACACAGTTTAAACGGGAAGGCGATAGACAGGTCAATGGTCTGGAGTTGACAGATTAATGCTTTAGTTGTTTTAGAGGTTTCAAAAAATACTGAATAGCTACAACTTTTACAAGATCCAAAAGGTGCTGGACGTCAAATCAGCTGCATTCAGGGGCAAAAATAATTACGTCAAGCAACGGGGTGGGTAGATAATGCAGCTAGGAGTTTTGACAGCCTCGATACTACACTCAAACGTAGGAAAGAGACCAAAAACATGAAGAAACGTTATAAATTGATGGATCCAGATGCAATGCACAAATCATTTAAGAATTAATCCAAATACAATCTCTGTTTACGGTAGATTTTTGTAAACTTGTCGGAGTAAACACTCTGCTAATCTAGCTAACATCAGTACCAAAAAGAAGTAAATTGGTGGTCGGCTCTCATGACTGCTCAGGAGGATACTAGTAGACCGCATTTTAGTTTATAACGGTCTATAGTTCTTAACGTCCTAGCTGTAGTTCTACACGCAGAGAAGAATATTATTAAGGCCAGATCTAGCGACCATACTACGTACAGATTAACAGTATGACAATACATGCACACATTTTATTGATTTCCTGTTTGAAAAATAAACAACAAACGTTTCGGAAATAGAAGACTTATGTACAGTTACATAGGTCAAGGTTAATTGCATTACGATACTAACCGTAGACCGTTTCGCACACTTACCATCGTGTAATCGATTTCTCTTCAACTTAGTTATTCATAGAAATACCAAGACCCGAAATGTTCGCATTGAGTTTTTTTCAACTTTTCTGCAACAATTTATTATTATATTTTGGACTCATATTTAGCAGAAATACCGTGTATAACCGCAGGATGTAAGGACCCTAAAGATAACTAACTGGTAATGGTGTATTGATATTATTGTTCACGTTTATAATCAGGTTTTGATGCACCATACAGAATAAGGTTACATTTATAGATAGCGTGTAGGAAAGAAATAAACCACAATCTTGCGGTACGTTTGTAGGAAGTGATCACCACGAAATTTCTCCAATGTGCCACCAATCAATCACTGTGCCATATATTCAACGTCGATAAAGTACGATAAAGTATATCATAACAGCCAAAATATGTTGAAATCTGCTCTTGGTGTGTGCATGTGCGAGCGTAAAATAGTAGTAGAGTAATATCACCATATGTTGCTTTAATAACATTTGTGTAAATAAATTAGCCCCAAAATTCTAACTAAGATTTATAACAAATCAAAGCTATGTGCTAGCCACTGTGACAAGAGAACCACTTTCCAAATACTAGCTAATGTACACAAAAAATTGATGAGACATTCAGAATAGTAGCAAGCAGTGGCGAGTGGTGGGAGACGATTTCCTCGTGATTTTGCATTGAATAGCACAATCTATACGATATGCAACGGAATTACTTGAGGGAATTGAAACGATGCAATACAGCTCCGCGGTCACAGTGCACCAACTCCTTGTAATAAGTGTGATCAGAAAATTCTGTAAAACAGATGAAAAAACATAAAAATAACTTTCCTTTTTGTTTTGGACTTATTTTAATCTACGAGGGTGATTCAAATTTAAACTGTAATTTTACTAGTGTACTCGGCAAGCAGAAAATTTAAGGGCGGTCGAGGCATAAGTGCAGAAGACGAAAACCATGATCCACGGCCAGTCTCATAGATGATAATATCCTTGCCGCTCGAAAGCTTATCGAAAGTGATCGCCGGTTCGATGCTGACCAGACGCGTCAGAAATCGGTATCAGCATTGAGAGTGCTCATACCATTATGAGTAAACATCTTGGTTTTAGAAATATTAGTGCTAGATGGATTCGCAGGTTGCCAAAAACAAGTCAGGTTGGAGATCTGTGAAAGACATCTGAATCGATTTCGGCAAGGAGGGCAGGATATCACTTATCATTACATATCATTTCCGAATCAAAAACGGTGACTAAGAAGTGGCAAAGGAAGGATAAAACTTACCCAGTGAATGCCAAAACCCACAATACAGAGTCGTTATACACATTGACTTTTTTCATGATCGACGTACAGTGAATGCGGTTTATTATTGCCAGTTGTTAGAGTCAACAAAAGGCGCCTACCAAAACAAGAGACGAGGTATACATACCAGAGATGTCACGCTCCTACAAGACAACTCTAGGCATCACACTTTAATAAGGGACAAATTGGAGGAAATACACTGGGAAACATAGACCACAGTGCAAATTCTTTCCCCTGTAACTATTTTTTGTGGGCCCGCGAAAGGATTGTTTGGAGGGGAACGACTCGAAAGCAAAGAAGCTGTCGAGGAGCGTGTGGACGACGCGTCCTCAAATATTTTTTGAGCAAGGAATGTTCAAGCTAGTAGATCATTGACAAACGTGTGTAGAGCGAGTAGGGGGTTATGTAGAGAATATGTGTATCATTAATTAATAAATGTAAAAGAATATTGACACTATTTTGGAAGAAAATTAATTATTAACTTCAATCTGTTTTTAATTGTTTGTTGGTATTGAATAAATTGAATATTTGTAATTATTGCATTTTGAAAATCTATTCGTTAGATTTATTATGCATTAGAAATGAATTGGGTTCTCCCAATTTACCAAAATAATTTATTTAGATGCAATGAATAAGGCAGTATCGACATCAATTATTGAGTGTGTGTTTTAGGAGTTAATATCCCTTTCATTGCATGATATAAAGAAATTAGTAGTTATGCATCAGACCTACAGAAACAAATATACAGCATAAATACCTTTATTTACGACGAATGGACATTGAAAATTTACGAAACCACAACTTTGGCACACGTGGTCGAACAGGTTAAACTGTTTAATATTATCTGAACATCTAATTGCTATCAACCTTTTGCGCTTTATTTCGCATCTATTTAACCACAAATAATTATCGCAAACTACAAGCCGTCTCAAAGTACAAGTAGTTTCCCCAACATATTTTATTTATAAATGAATTCTCAATTTAATGCATTGAAATTAAAATAGTGTTTTGAGAAATTAGTCGAATTAATATATCAATTGTTATACTCTTTTTCAATTAAATAATTTTAATTTAATTTGATATGAATTTAAAAGTAAATTCAATAAACCCTGTTCGTTAATTTAGGTTTGTTAATACAAAAAAAAAATATTAACCAACAAATTTATTGCAGCGATGAACTACGTTTATCAAATTGAAACTTGTTTATCAATATAATACATACCCGTTTATTAACTTACTTAGTGAGAAACGAAATAAACTTTAGAGATTTTTTCATTAGACATTAATAAATATATTCTTTATATCAATAAATTCATTTATTGTATGTAGTCTATATACCGAAGTATGTGTTCGACGATATAATAAACAGTCATTTATTAAAATAAACTAGTTCGTTGGATCAATTTTGATAAACAAAGTGTTACATTAACACACTTTTTTATTGAATTTACGTACCTTTTGCGTACAGTGCGTGTATCATAAAATGAAATACTTCTTCTGGCCTTTAACTCCTTTTAATGTTTACTTTTAGACCGTATAATTTGTACGAAATCGAAACGATCTTGTTGATTAAATAGAATTTTATTCTTCGATTTTCCATTAAAGATATGTCTTCTATATCCTTAAAAATGGAACTTAATGAAATTTACGACCGATAGTTTCTGAAGCAGGTTAGTGCTTTTTTGACATTGTCAAGATGCCAGGTACTATTTGCCCCGGATTTTCGGTGACAGTTACCGGAAGTACTGGAGTTTCCCTCTCCGAGTCAAACCGTTAGAACTTCTGGGTTAAAACGCCAGACGTATAGTGTAGAAAGAAAAGGAAAAAAATTGAGGAATCGATAGCGGTGTTGCTTAGAGGACGCTGCTCTGTCTGTACGTTTGATTTCGCGTCTAGTTTCTACGAGCCTGTTTAAAGGTTTAGCCTGGTGGAGCAGTCTTTATTTTAAATATATGGCCAATTATTTTTAATAACGATTATTTTGTTATTTTGTTTCTCATAATTCGATTTCCAGAATATCACTTCATTCCGTCATTCCAGAAAGCTTTTCGACCCAGTTGTTAATGCAAAGACTTAGCTTACAAAATGTTATTACAACGCATATAAAACTAAAATTACTCACACAAATTCTTACGTAACATAAAGAGTCCATGTCAAATTTAACGCTTCATTTCATTATTAAGCCTGAAACCATTACAAATGACACAGTAGGCGAGATTATTACCGATATTATGGAGCGCTGCTCTTGTTCCATCTAAGGTCCGTCCGTTTGGCGAGGCCCTAATGAACAGAATGACCTTTAAACCGTAGTATTAAGCGTCGTCGTAAAGGGAACACGTTTATATTACAGTATATGCATTAACGGTAAGTAATTTTCTGCGAATTTTATTAGTGCAATTAAGCGGACTAATAAAGAGATCAATAGCATTAAAATCTCCGACAATAAGACATCCAGACAATATAACGGTAAATTGTGCAATTATAGCTGAAATGCCATTACTTTAATGTACATGCATGCTAACATTATGCAGATATGGTAACGGGATGAGGTTTTTACGAGGAACAGAGACGCGGTTTCTAATTAAAGTGCACAAATTATGGTAGAAAATTGGCATTAATTTGTTATCGCAAATTTGAAACAATGTAGTGTTTCGCTCTCATCTAAGATAATAGTTAAATGTTACACACACAGAAGAGTAATTTTTATAGCGAAGTAGAACTCACTAAATTTAAGTGATTTTCATTATCATATATAACCAAGAAAGTATTGTCTCCACAATAATACTTTAATTCCTTGAAAATTTATTACCGTTTATTCTTATATCAAGGCAAAATTCGTTTCGTACAAGAAAGCAAATTCATGGATGAAGTAATTTTCCTATTCTGTGCAAGTATTTGTAAGTAAATGTGTCTATTTAGTTTAAGAAATTCAAAATTCTGCATAAAATTGTCTCTTTGTTGAATTTATAATAACAAATACTCCATAATAGTAATGTCGAACTGGACATTTATTTTGGGTAAATCATATACTAATCTACAGGAAGAATTACATTTCGCACGTGAAGATTCCAGTCAATAATGTAATATTTTTCAACTTGAATTCGACTCCAGATCTGGTCTGACAAACGCGGCACGTTAGCGATAGGTGAAGTAATATGGTTTCCTTTTCTATGACAATAATGAACAACATTTTCCTGATTACACATGCATTCTTAAGGTATTGCCAAGACACCGTTGATATTGTAACTCTATAGACGAAGAACAAAACCATGAGGAATGAGGTATCACTTCGTCAACGGCTACAAGTTACCTGATAAGTTCAAAAGCGTTTAAAATACCTCTTGTGGATTAATTGTATATTTTACAATTTTACAAAATTCGAACCCTTCATTGCAGTGAATTTTATATAACACTGATTGGATAAAGTAATTTATATAATTGTATTGGCAATACAAATGTATGGATTGTCTATGATAAATAAATTTCCACTTCGTCGAACACGTTTCAACTTGAAATAACGAAATAGCAAAATCCACAGACATCCAGAAATGCAACATCGATCCAGTTCTATACTTTAAGCCCCAATCACATTATAGCGTCTACAGTAACCAACTTAACCGAGGTTACTCAATTTATCCGCGAATCACCTAATCACAAGTAGCAAGTTGATGTAACCTACATAGATTTCAGTAAGACTTTCGACACAATAGATCACGCGGTATTACTTTGAAGATTATATTCGTTAGGTTTGCTCCCTAAACTTACCGAACTCTTCTGATCATACCTTTATAATCGATTTGGCTATGTGCATTACAGTGGTTTCACATCTACCTCCTTCATTGTCTACACCGGCATAAGTTAAGGATCTAATTTAGGTCCACTTTATTTAATATATTCTTGAAAGATCTCTTGAGTCTGCTCGATTGCAAAGTTTTAATCTGCGCTGTTGATTTGAAAATCTATAGTGGTGTTTGCGTTGCTGTTTGCCTTCTTTTAGAAAGAAAATTTTGCATTATATATGAATGGTGTATCCAAAACAATATTGGCTTATCCATCCACATTTTCGTATTCGATACCTAGCAATGCTATTTCTAGGGTTATCTAGTTTAAAGATCTCGGGGTATATTTCGAGTTGCAGCATTTAATAATACTAAATTGTTGTCCTCCGCTTTCAAATCTTTAAGCTTTCTTGTACACTCTTGACAGTAAGAGTATTTCACTAATGTGAGCCTGCCCTAACAATCTATTTTTTACACTAGTCTAACTTGTGTAGGCGTCTGCTGCCTAGTATCCCCTTTATCTCAACCAGCAAATGCCATTGGAACGTTACAGAAACGAGTTTTGAAATAGAACAGTAACTATTCCCAACGCGTAACCGATTACGATAGTCTACTTGAACGAACAGATGAGGTCATTGCAAACATTTTTGACCGAATTAATAACTGGTAAAACCGATTCACTAGCGCTATTTTCGAATGTAAACTCCAATATGCTAGTCTATGCTACACGATCATTGGGCATTTTAATAATCCTAAAATATCGGACGAACGTTAAGTGTATAGCGCTGCTAATGCACATGGTGAAACGCGAACCCAATAGTTTTTGAGATTACCGCGTTAATCTAGTATGTTTGCCTCCGTGTTATTCGGAATTGTCTGAGGCACTTCAGTTTGCATTGTTAAAATTTAAAATTCCGGTAACACTTGTATTTTTGTTTATGAATACTGCATACTGCAAACTTGTATTGCTTCGTAATCCTGTTAATGTAACTGTTACTCTACTGTTGGATAACCAACCACTATTATTATTGATTTGTTCGTCATTTGCAGTTTCGTCATCGCAATACAACAAAAAATCTGTGTTTCGTTTGCTGTAAAAGTATTATTTTTGAGACAGTATCTTACTTTAGAATCGTTACCACACGACGAAATATTAACGATTTCTTTTTTGTAATATTTTTTTTTACATTGTCTTACTAATATCCAACTTTGTAATAAACATAAAAGTAACGGCTTGAAAAACAATACGAAATATAACGCGCAAATCAAGTGTCAAATAGTACATAGAATGCTACTGCTGCTGCTTTCTAACAAACAACGCTGATGCATGAAATCGTTGCAAGCTTGTAGGTAAGCTTTTAGATGTCGTGTGGGAGACACCCACTTGATAGTCAGGAAAATAATAGAAGTTGCAAAGCAAGCAGCGTTGTAGGGTGGAGAGTGCATTCGGAGGGTTGCTGACATTTCTTGTACATTTTCCCACGTTGCATTTACTAGAGTAGCTCCTTCAATATATTACTAGCAGCACTAGTTTTTTGATTAAGCAAAATTTAGAGTGTAAAATATGGAAATACGTGTGACTAAAGAAGAACGAATTATAGTAGCTAGTGAACCTGTAAAATTTTGTATGAATAAATCCTGTTAGACGACCCTATATTACACCGTTTTATGTAAGCAATCTGAGTGCGCCACATTATGCAGAATTTAGAAGAGAATTAAACATTCTTTATAGTATTGCACTGGCAAGTATTTATACTTCCGTTATCTTGAAGACCGTATATACTTATCCTGTAGCAATTTCAAATAGAAATCATAATGATAAAAATTATTGTATTAGGAACAAGAGTTTAGTGCTTTTAAGCGTATTCAGCTCCGTAGAAAACGCTCTTCCTCATCCACTTCAGGACGAGGTAAGAACAATTTTAAAACTTTCAGTGAGAACGTGCTGAATGGTACTTATTTTGTTTCTTATTTGACGGCCTCTATTCATGTTCCGACCTCTCGAATTACTTCCGCATCTGAGCATTTTTAGAAACTCGTCCAAAATAACCATCCTAAAAACAAACATCCCGTGCAATGGAAGATTTTCAACATTTTGACTGTAGAATCCAAATCTACAATAGAAAAGCAAGCTACCATTTCAAATTGTCTCCATTTCCACAGTGAGAGAGAAGGGCCTATTTTTCGGACAATAGAATACCTTTGCTAGAAATACTTTTTAGTTTTACTTAAATGGTTATTTTGAGGGGTGATGGAGCATTTGGGTATCTTATACATTTTCATATATATATTAGATAATAACAGTGGCGAGGCAACAATGGATACTTTGAGACTAAAGTCCGGCATAAATTGAAACAAGCACACGCATATGTAACGATTACCCACACCTGCCTAACTTATTTACAGGCTCACGGTTGTGACAAGGCACCGCATGTTAAACCCAGTTCCAGGCAGTTGAATCCCGATAATTCTGCTTGATCTGCATTGTGATATCCGAGGAAAAGGGTCTAGCTATTTTGCGTTTATTAACTGATAAAGGAGCAAAAGTTACCAAAACAAGTACTTATGTGAGAAAAGTATCTATGGAGAATTTAAATTATGTCCTTTATTATGCTCCATAGTTCATCTTTCACCATTGTTCGTTTGTAATAAGGACGGTTTGTACAATACAGCACGGTGTATTCTTGTATAGCACAAAGAAATTCCTCAGTATCCATTTGGTCCAACGAAAACTGTGCGACTGGCACAAACATGTCCACGGGTAGGTAAAAACTGCATGGGTTGGGTACCTACAAAATGCTGGCTGCTATAAATCGAAATCGCCGGCCAGAAAAAATGTTTTGTATGTGTTTATAGCATCATTAACTTGCGTGTATTACAGTCTTTCGGCTGGCGGCATCGCCGGTCGTATATAAGTAACCTTGGTCTAAGCGTCTCCATTGATACTTCGTCAGTGAGTAATGATACGGTTTTTCGCACATCAAAGCATGCACCGAGTCAAAAGTGAATCGTGGTTTAGATGTTAGAAAAACAATTTCAGTAGATGGCAAACGATGACTAACAATGAACATTAACTCCATTATCCATTTACATTTTAATCCGACATCTGAGATTGTTCTGCTGAATAGGGTTTCGCAATTAGCATTCAGTCGAACTATTCTCCGCAAATACTAGCATCGACAAATGAATTTCTTTCACATTCACATATTACCAACCAAGAGGATAATGAATTCAATTTTGAATTCCGCAGTCGTTATAACGGCGAAATCCGAGGCGATATATTAAGATTTACTGAAGCTATTAAAATATTTCCTAAATCGTGGCGAGCAATAGCAGTCGGTAGTTTTGAACGGTGCGCCATCTCGAAATAAACGTTTATGTAGTGTATGTGTTCTATGTTCTTCTGTTTGTTGGAAATTTGAATAAGGACGATTCCAAACGCGCATGAATTAGAGGTTGTTTGCCGTCGTGTGGGACTAATATAACGCAAATATTTACCGAACGTCTGCGTATGTCGGCCGGTTCTACCACCACCAGCGAGGACTTCAATAAATTTTGAGATAACGCTTCTGTGTGGAATGTGGGGGTTGCTTGACGCTCGGATCTGTTCTGTATCTTGATACAGTCTTAGTAGGTGAGCACTTATAGCGAACGGAGAAATGCGAGGAGATGTATATAATTGTGAATATGAAGCCCAAAAAGAAGATTGTTCGAACTTGAGCTCCTATAAGAGATATAACAATCACAAAAGCTGGCATTAAGTATTGTAGACTGGGAATTGTTTGATTTAATATAAATGCTATACAAGTCATAACCATATAGGTAATGATTATTCAAAATATTGAAGTAAAAGGAATAAGCCACCCTAAAAAGATTACTTAAATTAGTAAAACCAAGAATAGATGACGGTTCCTTAAGAAAAGTGCCCTCACTATATCTTAAAATCTCAACACTCTGAAATTTGTAAATAACTTTAAATGTACATGACTTGGACTTATCGCGATAACGTGAAATTCAACTGAAAACTACACATAGAAAAAAGGATTACTGGAAGCAAGTAATAATTATTTGGAGGAAGTAAACGGCGCTTTCATATATAGGAAAGGGAAAATGTTCTACAGCCAAAAAAGTCGCTGTCTTGAAAAAATTACTAAATTTAAGAAAGCGGTTGCTTGTCCAAAATAAGTGAATAGCTTTTATCCAAAATATTACTACTTACATTTTATTAAAAGCAGGATGTGTTTTGAGACAATATCCTACTCAGTTGGATATAGTAGATTTATAACAGAAAAAATGTCTTGTGTGAAATAAGTTAATTCTCTTAAGCCAACATTCTGAATTTAAGAAATTTACAATTTTTCAATAAAATAATACGCTTAATATATTCCATTTTGTTGCATTTAGACATTCTTTTTCTGTGTACATTACTGCTTTTGAAATAGCGTCGGGGCGTCGGTTAAATTTTGCGCAGGTGATGATGATCTAGGGTCGATGGTCGAATATCCAGCTGAGATTGATGGCGATTGAACATTGCGTTATAGGATAAACAAGCGCGTGATCAACGGCGAACGATAACAGGTATTAGTCGAGTCAATAACTTATTACGGAAAACAAGAATTAAGCTGGATATTTTTGAGCGAGGTGATAATTATTTTAAGTATTTTTAAGCCAAAGATTAAAAAAGAATCAATCAATACATCGAACGCAACCAACACATTAATTTTAAGAAATGTGCAATTGCAATCTGTAAATGAATTCTCCATTCGTAGACAATGTAGCCCCGTTGGCCATTGCCTCTTTAGGCGTTTTTATTTTATTTTAATAACTTGAAATTGATTATTTCAATTTTTAACTAAATAAAATAAATTGAATTCGATTCTTCATAATATTTTGCAAGAACTTTTTCTGAATGAGTTTCTGAAGTACATAACTAAGATAACATACATTGAAATATTTAACAGGCCTATCTTCTTTCCTTCCATTCACGACAGCAAAAAAGCTTCATGTCACTTGGCAGGCTCAGGAGTATGAAAAAATATTTTACTGGAATATAAAATGACTTCAGTTGCTGCTATTTCTGGCAGAACAGGGGCGAAAGAGGCTCCGATGAGAAACATTTCAGAGAAAAACAAAGACTATCCATTTAAACCCAAATTTGTCAACATGCTGAAAGTTCGAAATTTTGATGCCAGGTTTGATTTATGCACTTGGTTTCAAAGTGAACCCGTTGACAGACGTTCTTTTGCCAAACAGATCATGTTTAGGGAGCGGCAACCTTTTCTTCTGATGGTACAATGATGAGTACAATGAACAATACACTGATAAAAACCCAAAATTTATAATTGAATGCAGAGATAAATATGCATCTAAAACCAATGTTTGGTGTAGTATTTTTAATGGATCCAACGTTTTTGAGAAAATTTAAATGCTGGTCGATATTCGAATTCCTTGAAAGCTGAAATAAACGAGGTAATTGATAATATGCCAGAAGGTCTGAATTATGATTCCAGTAATTTGGAGCATCGGTACACAATACTTTCAGTGTGCAAAATGATTTAAAGCATTCACCTGGGGAAACAGTACACCTAGATTTTTAGTAGATGAATCAAGATAATTTTTTAGGAGAAAGAAAGTTTTATCGGAAAAAGATTTCATATTTTTTTTATCATAAAAAATCAGAGGTATTTTCTAACTTCTCAACTTAATACGTCCCTAAGTTTTCTATGCAAAATGATTTAATTTGGATAAATAATTTCGAATAAAAAACCCTCTATTTGCAACGGATGCTGGTGAAGAAAATATATTGAAAAAATGTACAATGTGCTTTTTTAACAGAACGAAGAAAAAACAAGAGTTGAAATTCTTGATTCATACTTTGGATTTGGAATCTTTAGGTAGATACTTTTTCATATCATATTTGGCCAAATAATGACATTTCTGGACATTGGACATTTTTAAATGACATTTACGTTTATTTAATTTTATTCTGGAAAAAAAAAATCATTTGTATTCAATTTTTCATCGCTAGTTATTTTACAATTTCCCTCTCTCCTTTTGAAAATTTTAATTATTATGATCAAAGATTTAGTCCATTTCGTTACTAACTATATTTATGTACTACATGTTAAATATTTGACAATACATATTTGAAGGTAATTATTCTATATTTAATCGAAGCTAAAGTATTGATGCACGCTTAAAACCAGTAATGATAATGGCTCTGTAACTATTATTATTATTATTGGTAAATTACGTCCATCTCTACGGTTACTGCATTCAAAAAATAGATAATAGCTGGTATGTGAAACATCTTACACTTTAATATAATTTATTATAACTTTCATTATCCCAAGACAGCTAGATTTCTGTAATAAGAGGTATGAGAATATATATTAACAAGTGCGGACCAGATATGAAAAATAGCTTATTAACATCGTGATAGAGGTTATTAACCACCATCTTCATTTCGCCATCTTGTTTTTCTTGTGTGTGTAATGTGAATTTGGTTTGGAGTAGGTTCGATATAAATATGTATTAGATAAATATAGATTTTGAATAATTTGACCTGTCTGATTTCATTTTATAAATTGTATATATGAATTCTTTCTATATTTTGTTTAGAATTTTCAAATAGTACCAGATCTGTCAAACAGTTTTTGCTTGATCAGATACCAAGTAGCAATAAAGAAAAACGTCGAAAATGATGTTGTATGTCATCGCGATAAAAATCAGGAGACGCACACATTTAGCGAAGAACGCGACCATCGAATGAAAAATACACAGGCCGTATAATCTTTTTATCCTGCCAGTTATCATTCGCCTGACAAAGATAAATGTTATTGTTTATGGCCGAAAGCAAAAAAAGCGCAGGCGCAGGTTCCACACCGGAAAAATCGATACCATGAAATTCTGTTGCAACCGAGTCCGGATTCCGTGACGTTATTGTGATTTTGTACAATGGGCAAAATCCGGAACATCTGCCCAGTGTTCGAAGCGAAATAATACGATATGTGACGCGATTACATCGTTCCATCTACGAAATTGCTAATATTAGCGGCAAAAATGGAAAAACATCGTTCGAGCTTGAGAAATGAATGAGTTATTTGGGGCGTATAAGACGTCTGGGTCGACATCTGCCAAGCGAAAGCTGCAACTGCTTCTCTACCTTCGCGTTGTGGCAGGACGATCCGGTTTAGACAGCGACGGAGGCGCCATCTGTGCTCATGAAACTAATATACCGGGGTGCTTATTTACAACGGAAACGGTCATTATCTTCTCAATAAGGGATGTAAGGTGAACGTTAATTGGTTCTGTTTACCTGTAGCGTTTAAGATCCCCTTTACGTAATGTACTGAAAAGATCTTAATTGCCAATTTGCTGCAACATATGTCGTAGACAATTGCTCGGTGTTTGGACTTTTTAGATTAATTTATCGTTTAAGAAAATAAATTGATAGAATAGTGATATTGGAATTATGGTTATTTTTACACTAGAATATCGTAACTGTGGTACTCTTTAAAAAAATAAGTTGCAATTGTTTAATTGAGGAAACTATCGTTTTTTAAAAATCTAAACGTAACCACTTTTGAAAAATTATGGTTTGTAAAACAGCGTAAACACCTTTGCATTAACTTACAAGGTAAGCTGGAGTACCATATGTATATAATTTATATAGATGGTTTATGATATCAATATGAATCCATGAAAACAGCATAAGACAATCAAGGTTTATGCAACGTATTGTTTCAAAACTTTTTTATTTTCTAATATACAATTAGTCACAAGAGTGAGTCTAAACACACCCTTTAAATGTAAGATAACTAATATATATTATGTTTTTCATAAAATGATAATTATATATAAACCAAAAAAATCATATTTTTCTCTCTGTACTTTTCTCTTGGCTCTCAAGTTGAAAACATCACCAGCAAAGAATGGCGCCTAAAGGAGAACCTTCTCTTGACATTTTTGACAAATTTAATGGTAACATTAAGAACATAAATAATCTTATAATGAAATTACAAAAATTGTTGGCAAAGGTCTTGCAACAATTGGAACTATTGTTAGACCTTTCAATTCCAGTGATAGTATTATTAATAAACGTGGATACAGAACTTGTATAGTCGATAAATGTAGCTATTACTCCTGAGACAATCCCAGAAGAACCGTTCAGTTCAAATATTAAGAGGACAGACATTACAAAACAATATGCTGAAAAAGGATTAATTGGAATCTATTTACAGATGAGAGTAAATATGGCGTTTTTCGGGTTCGACGGTAGAGGCAGATTTTCGCGAAAAATTAATAAGGAAAAATGGAAAGCTTGGTGGTTACTGAAAAATATGCAGGAGGCAGTGTTATCGTATGGTGGTCCATGGAGGCGACTGGGCTTAGAAATTTTACTTTTATGGAAATATCTGGGTATACTGCGCGATAATCTATTACCGTTTATGTAACATTTGAGTCTAGCAAATCAGTGGATTTTCCTACTAGATAATTACTCAAAGGATAAGGCGATTATTGTCAAAGAATAATTAGCACAAAATGTTTCCAAACAATTGCATCCACCAACCTAATCGCCGGATTTAAATATCATTGAACGCATTTGTAATGAATTAGAAAGAAGAATTGGGAAATATTAAATTATTGGATTGCAGGCAGCTATTGACGGTGGTGGTGGTGGTCCAACAAAATTTTCGTTTTAATCACTTGTATGTATGTAAAATGTACATAAATTTTGGTGAGGTCTTTTTTTTAATTTTATCTTTCAAAAGTAAAAGTGTTTTAAATATAATTTTCTTTTCTTCAATTTAATTTGTATTATCATATTATATTCATGCCATTTTTAATTTTAAATTTAGGAAAAGGTTTCATATTTGATATCTCAAAAATATACTGTACCAACTGTTTTTATTTTTGTATTTTGGGTTTTAACAGAGCCACAAAATTTTACAAAGCTAGTCTGGTTCAGCCTTCATTTCAAGAAGTCTTTCTTCATTTTTGCAAACCTTTTTCTTGTTTCAACGTTGGTGTATTGCGTTTGAAGTTGGGTGAAAGTTTGAATACTAAATAAGTTAAATGTTCCTTTTTTCTTGTAGGTAGCTGCTTCTTACAATTTCAATTCCTTTTAAAATCACATAGTGCCAATTTACATGGCTAGAAAAGCGTATTCATTACAAAGTAATACATTTGATGACATTTAAATTGAAAATATTTATGAGAACTGCCAAAATTACTTGTTTTTAACGTTGTTCTTGAAAAATAAGTTTTTGGTACACAGGTTGAATATGTTTATACTTTTACATCGATAGCCATATGGTGTTTTGAGATTTCTGTGGATTAGTCGTGTTTTTCATCGTTCAGAAAAAGTATTCAACACTTAACATGTTAAGTTGTGGTTTGTGCAAAAGCACAATGAATGGACAATTTTATATAGACAGTTCTTCATATGCATTTATTAATCGTTTTCTAAAACTCGCAAATAGCAATAAAAATACAGAAGCCTTGATAATGCAGATTCGTATTCGCAACGCAAGCTTCTTTCTTCGATCTCAATTCTTCGATTCTCCCTGCAATCGTAAACTGAATAATCATACCTGTTTAACGCCTTTATCTACCACATTTGCAAATCGGAATTCAACGGTAATAGTTAAAATTAAAACATTTTTTGTTGATTATGGTGTTAGTGTGATTATGTAACAGACGAGATCTAATAATTAAAGCATACAACGGTTAGGCTTATAGAATAATCTTCCGAGTGTTGCCGTGTCAGACTAAAAACTGAACGGTCTTTAGAAATGTCAAGAGTTAATTCAACGATATGGCAATATTGATGTGACAGCAAGGACAGCGGGGTAGTATGTCAAACAACACTAAAGTATTGGCACACCCCACACAACATAAGTTTAACTAATTAATCCGGAATAGGTGTTTCAAAGATACGTGGGTCCTGATTATCAACCCATGAACGAATGAGATGAGAAAAAATACTCTATCTCTATTCTAACGTGCCTTTTCGACTCTGGGGAAAAATTATTTACAAGTGTCTACTTTCGCGCCTACACATCCTAAAGCTAAGCATGCGAAATATTTTAGTGTTGTTTGCCATCGATGTGCCATTTTCTTACCAATATAAAGTGTAAATTTATCAAAGAATAAAATTTGAACATGGCTAAATATCAACAAATTTCAATTTGAAATAATAGCTGTTCAAACATTGTTTTTTGTTTGAAATGTTTGCATTTGTTATTTATTAGAAAAGGTCATTATGAGAATAAGACAAGGAAACAGTAAATATAGGATTTACATACAGGGTGTTTAGGGTCTTGTGATTTTATTTCCAAGGGGTGATTAAACACCTTAAAATAAGGTCATTAACGTAAAAATATCTTAACAAAAGTTGCATAATAAGAGAGATATTAATGTTAAAAAAATTTTGTAGTTTTTATTCTTTTCATTTTTAAGTGGTGATTAAGCATATTAGACAATTTGTTTATGTTTTTCATGGAATCCACTTTACACTAATTGTTCAAAGTTATCGTCGTGTTGTTGAAGCAAAGTCCCGCTCGACGTATCCATTAATTGCCATAATTTACTAGGCCTTTGTCTTGCCGTCGAATTGTTGCCGCAGCTGCCTCAACGCGGCTACGAAGATCATCTAAATTAATTATTTCGTTGGTGTACACCATGGTCTTAATAGCGCCCCATAAGTAGAAATCAAGGGGGTTAAGGTCGGGTGACCGAGGAGGCCATGGAACAGGACCACCTCGACCAATCCACTTATTTTCAAACATATTATCCAAATGTTGGTGAACTAAACGATTAAAATGCGGCGGTGCGCTATCGTGAAGAAACCACATTTGTCGACGTACATTCAAAGGAACTTCTTCCAATAGTTCCAACTGATCAACTGATTTTGCAAAAAGCAGATATATTCATTGAATCGATTTGGCAACACAAAGGAGCCAATAAGTTCTTCGTCGACTAATTCAGCCCAAACGTTTATCGAAAATTTGTACTAGAAATGATTACGACGAACAGCATGTGGATCGACAGCCCAAATATGATTATTACTATTCTACATGCTGTACATTCTTATTCGATTACACTTTTATATTTATATAAACAACAAACAATATAAATATGACAAACAAAAGTCATGTTCATTGTTCAGAATTTATCTCCAAAAGTAACTCATTTGCCCCATAAGATCTATCTAAAATACAATTACATTTTACTAAACGAGTTACATTTTAAATGGAACAATTTGAATCATTTTTTACGCTGATGTTCTGTCTACATTTGTTGATGACGGCCGGGCAATTCGAAACCGGTTCTCGTTTGTTCCCGTGCTGCTCCTTTTTCTAATTCCTTTTTCCGATCATCTTTCTGTCTGTCCGTTTCTCGTTTCGTTTCGTTCAGTCTACAGCCAGCGGTAAACATTACACACCGCACGCTTTATCTTTGAAAACGCGAGCTACATCTAAATTTTTTAATTAAACACACCATTGTGGCAGTGGCGTCAACAAAAGACCGAAGAGAACGTAGTGGTAGTAGCAGCAACAACTTCATGTAGGTACCAACTAATATCGTTCTTCTCTCTCTCTTTTACACAACCTCTTCTCGTTTCGCTCGGTTCACCATTCTTTTCTCGGCACCGTCGGTTTTCTTTTTTTCGAGTCATTTGCGTCCGGCCATGTTTCCATAAACTGGCACTTTGTTCGGTTTTATCTCGGCGAGAATGCCGCAAACGCCGAAACAATGTGTTATTGTTTAGTTTAGAAACTAGAACTCTGGTAGGGGGCCGGCTCTGGCCTCCTCGGCAGTAATAACGGGAGGATATTCGTCTTACTGCACGGTATCCTCCGTTACTTTCTCTTATCTGTCTTGTGTGTCCGTCTCTGTCCTACTTTAAACGGTCTTTCTCGTTTCTCTCTAACAGGAATAGTGGTTCGAGGCGTGACTAACCGTATTTTGGTCTGTTTCGATCCCATTAAAGTATTTTGCAGTAAAACTTTTGTTATTACTAATTGAGGAAGCGAAATTATCACTTGTAGACTATGGATAATGCAATACCCAAAAGCTGGTCATCCGTACGGGGCAGCTAGTGATTATGAATGAAATGTGTTATTTTTGTTGCTTCCATAGACGTACCATGCACAAGGTTTTATTGTTCGGTTTCAGAATTTGTGGATACTTATTTACAATATTATTGAAAAACAAACAAAATAATGATAAAATTTTTAATGTAAATTTAATACAGAATGCAGAAAAAACCAAATGCGCTACTATAATATTTGAACCACAAGCAAAAATATATAAAACAGCGAAACTATGTACCATATGTGTACAAATAGAATTCGATATCCACTCTCTAGGCGAGACTGAATATGTGCGCTCTTATTCCCGAATGACGTGCTCCCGTATGGTTTGACCAGCTTAGGAAAAATGTCACACATTATAATTACTCCATTGCTACACGAATGTGCAGATGGTACGATATTTTAGTTCCAGGATATATTTTGAATACCTTGATCACTATGCCTTTATTAAGAGAGAAGCAGCTACTGATACAATCGAAATAATCCCTTGAAATTCATTTCCAGGAATATCTTTCACAATTTTTCCATCCACGATGTATTAGAGGGCCTTATTTCTTCCAATTCAAGCTTTACAACGGTAATGATTTAGAAGTCAAAAGGACATGGCTCAGATTAATGAATGACAAAACGATTGAATAATATATTTCGTAAATTCTTCCAGGCATATCGTTGTATGAAGCATGGTTTTAAAAATAGTCTTCTTACTTTTATAGTCAGTCAAATCTGAGACCTCAACGAAAAAGATACGGGTACATGTATTATTATCCAAAACGGTTTACTAGACATCTGTAGTTTAGGAAATTTGTGGAACATTAAAAAAGGTCGATTTTTATGATTCGATTCTGAAATTATGTCTTCTTCCTTAAAAAGGGACCTGTTGGTTTTTATTATTTAATAAAAGTATAGTCAGTCCCAAGTCACACATATATAAGGTGTTTTATGTGGCACTTTATTCATATATACGAAAGTTTCTTTTATTTTGAAGCTGCCTTTTTTTTAGCTTAAAAAAGCGTTTAGTTTTATTTATGCAGTTCTCTTATACTAGAAACTCCAATAGATAGTATTAAAAGGAAAAGGTACTTTTCGTTTCTATCATATAGCTTCTGCAGTTGCCACTTTTTGGTAATACCATGTTTCAGTGTTTCTAACATACTGTGAAGCCAGATCCACTACATACTTTAACTTCTCTTTTTTGTGAGGTATACTTTATCGTCCGGTCACAGAAGTAGTGACATTGCAGATTTGTTTTAGGAAATCAAATGATTTAAACACGAAACCATTTACTATTTTAGAATACATAACACTTTCTTTGTGCCCTTCCCTAAATTTTGTTATTTGGTAAGTTGAAAATTTTTGGCCTTCATTATTTTTGATGTTATTATCCTCGGAAGAAGGAGGTAATTTATCTTTGAAGTTTAAAACCATCATTATAAGTCCTGTAACGAAAAATTTCTTACTGGTATTTTGTATCAGTTATTCTCATTATATTGAGCAACAGATGTTAGTAGTTTAGGGTAAGAACTACACCAAGAGGTGCTTGGCAGAAAACAGAAAGTTCAGCAGCTCCAAATAAATAGCTAGGCTCGCATTTTCAGTAGAAGCTGTTCTTTCTCGCACCAAACGACGGAGCTAATTTTTCTGTCATATCCAATAGAAAATCCAACTTTGACAAAATGTGGAGTTTTCTGCTTATTGCACTCAGACCTTCAATAGTAGGATCCGTAATTCCACTCCCAGTGGAGATGAAATGATATCATCAATATTTCAGTGTTATTTGTGTTCGGAAACCTGCAAATATCTTTTTTTTTCTAAAAGCTTACTTATCGATCGGTTTTTATTGTTAGAGACTGTAACGCCTAATCTCGAAAGTAATCTTTCGTATGGAGTAGATGAAGTAACAATAACGAAGCAGTTTTTAGTTTGTTTGTACAGGAATGGAAGAAAGTACTTTTAACCTTTTAATTGCTGTAACCTAATGTCAAGTAAGGCACCGACTGCAAAAGTATGGGTGTTTACTTAGATTTTCTTAATTCTTACCTACAAATAAAAGGGAACATGAAATTATAAGTAGTCTCTCGGAGCTTTTTCTAAGATAACTGATATGTGTAGTTCTTTAATTGTAGAAGAGCTAAAAATACGGTAAATACTAAATAACGATGAAAAATTCAGTAAAATTACAATTTTAAATACGACTATATAAATCAGAAATTCTATATTGCAGTCTGCGATTTGTAAGCTATCCGCAGTCTGGATATTCACCGTTCATTTAACAGTTTACATATAATAGACAAGTGCCTCCGCCCAAATTATTATGGCGTCACGATTCATAACGTATCAAGATGTTAACTTTCTAAATCCATAAAGTTTACATTACAGACGCATATGCATCTGGAGTTGCTGTGTACATAAAAGTATTAATTAGTCTTCACGCTTAGTAAATAAAGTCGCTGATGGAAAGGGACTAAAAGAATATCACGCGTGCTTCACAAACCGAGGAAGTCATCAATAGATTATTGAGAGTAATAAATCTAATTTATTCATGCCAACAATTCAAGTTTTTATTTGTTACATATTAAGGCATGTAAAATTGTACAAATAACATCTGCATTGCTCCAATAGATTCAGAATTTTGTATTAGAACAACAATTGAGTGTACCAGTTAGTTATTTTCGAAATTTACAATTTATTCTGTATCTGAATTTTACTTGTTTTCACTATATTAAGAAGCATAGAAAATACAACAGATGTTTCACCAACTAAGCACAGATTAGCTTCACATTATGAGCTGCAGCGCCATTCTGCTGAAATTTGAGGTTACTGAAGCGGTATATCCAAAATTTCATCAAGTATCGACTTTAAGACCTCTAAGCAGCGTGCAAATTTTAAGCTTTCTTTACCTTTTTATTGCGCCAAAGTACATTTCTAATATATCCACCTTTTACAAATTTGTTGCATAAGTTACTTGTTAAACTCTATTTTTCACATTTATGCCACACAAAATTGCCGCAGTCATGGTCCTTTTAAACTGAAACTTTCAACAAGATCTTTAAAGAAAATAAGTAGGAGTATTGTGAAGCTAGATTCAAACTTACGTAACAAATCTCCCAGTGAGAATGCCGAAGGCAAAAAAGTATCATGTTCGAAACTTACTCTTAAATATTGTTGGGCCAATTTTGCGAAAAGTAAGAAACAACGTTTTCAGAAAAGCTAACCTGTGCTTAGTTCAGAAAGGTGAAAATTTTGAACAATATCTTTGTGTTGTTATAAATTAATAGTAAAAAGAAGTGTGTATTTGGTTACTAAAATGATGCATTCAGGTGCAGAATGACTCGGATATCCCAAAGAACCATTTAAAAACCCAAAGTTGGAGTCATTTTCCGTGAATTGGTACCGTCAATTGTAAAAAAAAGTAATTGTTTTATAATTCAACCGTTCTTGTAACTTTAGAAACAAAAAGTTACCCATAAAATGCGGTTCAAACTGAACATCCTGTATAAAGAAAAGTAAGTTGTCCTGCATCCCTGCTAGATGTGTATGGTATGAATTCTCTGGAAAGAATGTTCAATAACAGTTTAATAGTGCATCTACATTTTTACGGCATAAAAGTCATTTGAAAAATGTGAAATTCTGTTGCATTTCAAACACTTCACTCGTTATTCATTCCTAGTAGACGAATACCGCATTTGAAAAGTGTTGAAATTTTCAAGTAGTTTCTTTTCAATTCGCCGACGTAATGTTTACGAGACACGTTCGATAAATACCTCGTTTCGCTAGTTTTTAGTTTTGTAATTGTGTAGTTATGGAAATATAACCTACTTCAATTTCAATCCTACAGTTTTTATTCTATCAAAACTCCAGTAATTGTTTGAAAAATTTTTTTACTGTTAATTTCATTTAGAGATAAAATTACTTGAAAAATAAACGGTACACAATGTATAATTTAAGTTCTTGACGCGTTAGAAAAACAAAGATACAAAGCTAAATAGTTGGTTAGATAATAATTAAAAAAACGTGCAGTACGTTGAGAGGGAGAACGAACACATACATACAATCACCTATCAGAAAAGTAGATAATAAATCATCACGTGCTGCCTGTTTGTTAGTAAAGATAGACATCGGTGTAATTAATCTATTTTCACTTACAAATGCAAAACAATAAGGCAAAGGATTGTAGACTGACTCTGTAAAGGTGTAGACAGTGCATTCCTGGGATATGTATAGAAGAAAATGAAGAAGAAGAAAACGTGTTAACAATAATATTAAGTTGAAATTGTTTTACAAATCATTTCAATTCACTACCGAGTAATAGCATCACAGCATTACAAAGATCTTCATTACCGTTATTCAAATTCTTGCAAACAGCAGATAATGTACAACCAGGGCTCACGTGATGAGAAAAGTGTTTATGCATGAGAAAACTCAGTAGATAACGATGAAATTGTAAATGTCTGTTCTCTTTCATTTTTTCGTCAACTTTTTCCACTTACGAACATTTGCGCGGCCATCTTCAAAAGCTCTAATCCATTTCCTTTCCATTCCATGGTCATGTTTTCTTCATACATCTCACTGATCTGACGACGAATTCCAGCGGCTTTCACGCTGTTAGCACTAAGAAAACGAATCACAGCGCGTATTTCATAGTTGGCGGGGTTCTCAATTGGCGGAGGCACTTTGAATTCTTACAAACTAACGTAAACGCGGTGGGTATGTGGTGTTAGTAATGGCATCTGTGGATCACCAACAGAGGATAGCAGAATGCTGACCGCAGCGCTACAGTAGCTAAACTTCAAAAGGGTACTTACTTAAAAAATACGCTTCGTATTTACTAGGTAAGTGTTTATCGATATATATTATGTTAATTATAAATTATAATGGAAATTCCAAAGAGTTACGTATTTGCCAGTCGGACGCCTATGATCAGGAACCGTGATTTATGAACATTAGTAATGTGTTAACATTTTCAACATATCACTTTTAAAAATGGTTTCAGAAAGAATATTTTTTATCGCATTTAGGTTTGGTATTCAGAGATATCTGATCACTTAACAATTCTCTCTTTGCGTATGTAAATAAGCAACCGGGAATACTCAAACAGTCCTTTCAATTATGAAAATACCTTTTAAAAGTCTCGCAGATTATTACATCACATTATCACTCTACACATTGGATTAACACAGCTGCGGTTTTCAATTTACATTTGCTTCGTTTTATTTACACAGGTCCACAGATAAGTGGGAAGATTTACGCGCCGGTTTGAAAACATAATCGCTCCACGTAATAGGCGAATATCGCGGCATTAATCTTTGCGTTAAAGCGGCCCGTAATTTTCGAAATGCTTTTTTACGTGACCGAGTTAATGCGAAAGAGCGAGCGTTCGGTAGAACTAATTTTAATTACCGGAATGATCAATGAATGTTAAAAATACGCTCTGTCGAATTAATTATCCAATGAATTGAACAATCCGCTATGTTCCTCAAAACGCGCTGGAAAAACGCCGAACTTTTTTTGCATTTTGCAAAATACACAGCAGATCGTGTTCCTGTATGACACCGATCAAGCCACTGTGGACATATGTATGGTATATGTAGTGGGTGCAACAAGTTTCAGTTGAATAACCTTATTTAACTAAACTCATGCTGTGAAAAAAGATCAAAGTTGTCGTGAAAATCGATAAGGCGAGTGTGGCGTGCTATGTTGTTATTTCTGAAAATAGCGGAGTAGCTGCATACGTATATGCTGTGTAGACGCATATAGAGACCACTTTCATTTCAACAATCTCTACTAGCGTTATGCATGAATGTGTGTGAATCGTTAGTGTAATGCTTTGAAGTTGTTGCGTTTGGATATGGAATTGAAATACATTTACGATTGATGAATGATTCAGGTCTATTAGAAATGCAATACTGCTGCATACAAAAATTGCAGTGAGATAGCAGTTGAATAGAGGTTTTTGCTATTTTTCACAACCACAATAACATGTACTATATGTGTAAAGTAAAAAAACAAATTGAATACAGTTATGGTCAAAATAATGCCAGTATGATGAAATTAGAATTAGAACAAAGGGATTTAGTGGAATTACAGCGCTAGGATGAATCATCACTTTTTGCTGATATATTCGGACTCGGGAATGAATTTGTCATATACAAGAGACAAACAATGATATAATAAATCAGCCGAAATTAAGCGTATTTTTGGACTTCGAGTACAAACGTGTAATACCGAATCATAGAATATCAAATCAGCGTTGATCGAGGTATCGTTAAACGGGGTCTTACTGTATACTCCTGTAACATTGGGATCCCGGATTTTATCGCTACAATACATTTTGCATCTGGTCAAAGCAATAGTTTTTCATTTAAACATTGTACGAGCTAAAAGGTTTAGTTTGTATAAAGTATGTTAGCTTGTGTTTATTACTATTCAATTGGTTTTTATAATTTTTAATTTTATCTTATGTTTCTGAATTTCGTTTTTTCGGGCATTAACGTCTTATATATGGGGAAAGAAAACACCAACCTACTCAATTTCAAATGCAGTTTTTTATTTTTTTTCTAAGTAATAAATTTTACTATCTTGTTTAACAATTCCTCACTATGGTTTTTTGATTCGACAAACACGAAATGAGAAATTTGTCACGTACAAAAAAATAAAATTTCAAACGAAAGTGGGAGGGAAAGTGAGAAAATTACATTGATTACATAAAAGAACAAGGAAAAATGGAAACAATGCCTGAAGAGGTCGACAATACCTCCGTTGAAATGTATCCAAATAAAATGAAATCAAAGGAAAGAAAGTGTGTTTTCTTTCTCCGTATATGGTATAAGATTTTAAACCCAAACAAAAATCGCAAACAACTATTCAATTTGGATAAATTTCTTGATTTTTAATAAATATCATTGTACTGCAGAAATGTGCGAATTAATCATAAAACTAAGAAATTAACAATTTTATTCTGTGCAATACAAAGGTAAATCCATTTATTTGAATTGTTAAATTGAAACAAAATTTAAAATTAATATTAGTGAGAGAACATTACGTGGACGCCTAAAAGGCAATAACTTATTAGAGAAGAGTAGTAGGAAAGCGCCATTTCAAAAAAAGAAAACATGTTAGACGTTTGAAATTCGCTAAGTATTATACCAATTGGTCAACGAAAAATGGTGCAGTATTTTCTGGATGTAAAAGCAAAATTTTAGAGCAGGCGTATGTTAGAAAATCTGCTAATACAGCTTATCAGCCTCAATATATCCTCAAGACACATCACTAACTATTTGCGACTGTAGAAAATTGCATTGGTGCTCGCCAAATGGAAACAGGGATTATTCAGTGGCAGTTATCACAATAATTACTGTGAATCATAATACAGAGTTCAATAAAGAATTATTCAATTGACTAATATGTTATTGTTTTGCAAACTTATCAATGTACTATGTACTTGTTTTACATTTACTTTTAATATTTGACAAGGATATTAAATATATGTTGTTCCAAAATCAAACGAATAAGTTAGTAAGTTACCGCATTACTGTACTACCTAGTCAATAAAATTAGTATCGTAATTAGCTTAATATTAATCAAAATACATACAATTAAAAATCTACAAAATATGACTGTTTCCACATACATTTGTGGTGCAATACCGTTTTCCGCAGCAATTTTACGTATCTCCAAATAAGTCTTTTTCCTTTCACCGATCTATAAAATATTCGTTGTAAGTATATACTCCAGCTATGATTGGACATTGTTTCATAATTTACAACCTTATCCTTCCTCTATGAGCAACATTGGCAGATGTGCTAATGTTGCAGTCATTTTCACATGGTTTCTCAATTTTTGGGGTCTCCGGTATATGGTTGACAATTCCAATTCTTGGACTCCCCACCGTGAACACTATTTAAAATAATAATAATAATGACGCCACTACACATACATACATGTCCAAAACTAAAACCTACTAAAGGCTTCTGCCATGGATAATGAAAAATTTAAATCAAAGGGAAAAAAAAAAAAAAAAATAACAGGAGCAGATATCATTGTTTGTTTTTTATCGTAGAAGCGCACGTTTGAATGGTCGCATAAGCAATATTTTGAGATTAGCTGGCGATGAATTATAGAAGGTGATTTTTCATAAAATACAGTTTTGCGCAGCGGCGGTGTAATGAGACTCCTGTTTCTAATATTAGTATTGTGTACGTCCGTACTGGAGCGTATTTTATTCAGAAGGTATGTGGGTGTTTTGATTGTAATTAATTTATAATAAAGTATTAGAGTTTGTATTTTTGTCCGATTTTGCATAGTTAGCCATTTCAATTTCATAAGTTTTTGCGATATATGTAAATGAAAGTTACGTCGTTTTAAAGATGTACTAGATAAGTACTTCTTTGCACGCAAAAATAGTAAATCGTTAAAAATCAATTTTCAAACATTTTGGATTAAGTTACCAATTCAATTTCTTTTTTTCTATTTGGATATTGTATAGCTGAACACAAATTGATGATTTAGAACAACGGGACACGCCACTTTCAAGACAATAAAACACGGCGAGGCAAAAATTATGTTTTGTGAGTCCTTCTCTTATTACGGTACAGGGCCAATATATTGGATAATTTTGGAATTTAAGTATTTACGAGCAATGAATCATACAAACCGAAAATAAAAACCTATAAAAACTATATAAAAACCAATAATTGTTTCAATCTGTTAAATTATGGAAGTATTTTGGAGAAGACGAAAAGTTTGTCGAAACTTAATCATGCTTTTATCTTTACTCATCTTATCAAGAAATGAATTGAAATTAATGTAGATGAACGGCTAAGAAAATCATTCAGTAGCAATATTTATATTCTTTAAGGAAAATAACTTACTAATGCTAGGTACTAATCCAGAAGGATTTGTCAATCTATCATGTTGGAAAAGCATCGAAAAAACTGTAGTAGCTTTTAAAATTCGTGAGTAATACTGAATCTACATGCGCACAATTTAAAGTAACTTTGTTGTTCGATAATTATTACCTATTTACTACGAAACCTAACGATACTTATTAGTTTGAAAAAGAATTTGTATTCGAGATTTCGGATAGTAGATCCGAATTAGAGGTTTTTGGAAAACGGATCCAGATAATAACACCAAAACTCGGATATCTCGATCCAAGTAACACCTCTACCGAAAACCTGCTTAAATGTTTGGGGTTTATCATATTTTATTAATGATATTTGCTTCAGATTCTCGAAAATTACATCTGCTGAGATTTACATACCACACATACGCAGTTCCTTGAACTGCGAGAATAAATTTAATATGTTTCCGGTGCGTGTAAATATTTAAATTAAATCCTTCTAAAAATACACGAAACGCATTTCGAATTGTTGTTTACGCGGCTCCATTAATGGCACGCCTGGAATGCGTATCTAAATTGTATCTAGCCCAAAGACAGAAAGAACTTCATAACAACTTAATCGAGAGCTTGCGAAACGGGAAAATTTGGTTCCGAAACTAACTGAAACACGCAGATATACTATTTCAGGAGATAATAATTCCCCGGAGCGCAATTGATCAATTTTCGGAAAATATACTGCTAAGCGTAACGAGTTAATATCCACGTTGACAACATTTTAAGTGTCGTGTTGATAGAATGTTAATATTGCGCCTGGTACCAGAGAATGTAAAAGATTTCGTGTGCGATCTTAAAACCGGGCAACAATAGTAACATTTAAGAAGTTTTAGTACGGAAATAAAACCTATAAATTAAAATTTTATGTGGGGATTTATGGCAGCAACGGTGAGCAATAAAATGTTCTGTTTAATTGAAGGAGCCGATTTTAGTAGAAAATAGGAGTTGCTTGTTTTTAAGGGAAACGTGAACGGGTGTTGTAGACATAATACGATTTGTTCATAAACAAATGCGTTATAAAAAGCGTCCAATGGCGTGATTTATTTTACGGGGCACCCCATAATTAAAGTAAAAATGACAAGAATATGCGTAAAATGATGCTTGTTTGATATATTTTGAACTTCAAGAGGATCGGCAGTATGTCGTAGGTGGTTTCATTATGAGATGTTGGATTCTATATCGTGAGAGGGTAAACAGTTCAGTTTAGTTTCCACCTACACTACAAATGTAAATGGGATAATTTCAACAAGATATCGAAATAGTCACAGCACACGTGTGCTCTTAGAAACACAGTCGACACCGAGATCGGTAATATTCTGGTGCATATTTGTAACACTGATTTTGATCCGTACAGTTTCAAATTAGTAACACAAGATTAAAATACTTTAGCAACATGTTTACATTGTTGCGATAGGCTAGCTTTGTAAAGGCACACATTACTCATTTATGTTCACCTTGGTGTTTATAATCTTGAACTTTCAATTGACCTCTCCTGCAAAAAAATGAAAAAAAAAACTGAATACATAAGTCAGCTATTTTCAAAATACCGCAGTCAAGTGTACCATGTACATTTGCGATCGCTTCTTCTTCAACTATTGCGCCTTGAACTGGGCAAAGCAAATTACGTAAAATATGAAGTATTAATGTTTGTACTCTCTTAAAAAAAAAGTTTTTTTCATAAAACAGCAAAAGAAAATAAGCAAACAATACGATTTTACACACTATAGCAAACAGTAAACAGTAACAAAGCTGGTTGCTACAGTTAGTGCATGGTGGCGTTTCGTTTAATGTAAATTTCTCAATAGTATTCAATTCTTTTGAAAGAAAAAGAAAATAGCTTACAAGTTTTTAACTAGTTTTATTGAACCCCATATTGTGAAAGAAATAAGTACGCTTAAATGGACTGTTTGACCTAAATAAAAAGTTCATCTCATAAGGATCAAATTTAAGAGATACCTGCCAAACTGATTAATGATTATTGCTGAAAAATGAATTTAATTAAAAAAATTACTGTAATAGGTTCATGTACAAATAATAAGTTCAAGGCGAACAAATTAATCTCCCAAATTTAACGTATGATGAGTTTTCGGAAAATTTCCAAATAGGTTGTAGTTGTAGCAAAGGGCATTTAATCAAGCTGTCGCTAGAAATGAAATCTTACAATTACTTTGTTTTGATTGTGTTTTTTTGTTTTTATTTTGTTAATAAACTGATTATTGTGAATGATGATAAGTATTTTACTTTGTCCCATTCAGAGCTGAAGGGAAACGACGGTTTTTCTACAGACAAGATAGAAAATACATCAGACAATGTTATGTTCAAACGTAAATCCAAATTTGAGGACATTTTAGTATGGTGTACCACTTCTGAAGCCAGATTTATTTCGCGCACGTTCATTGGTCGTGTTCGAGGAGAAGAAGAATTGCAGAACTTTATATTCAAGGTTGCCCCTAAACCGTGTCAGTTTCTAAATGCACATCAGGCCAATGATCTAATGTTTTGGTCTGATCTAGCTTTGTAGCATTGTGCAAGTGCAATAGGGGCTGGTATAACAAACAACGTAAACTTTGTTTAAATTGAACAATCCTCCCAATGTACCTCAGGCTGAACCAATAGAAAATTTTTGGTCAATATTGGTTAGAAAAGTGTATGACAATAGGTGCAAAGTTGCAAATGAAGACCAACTAAGACGATGTATTTTTCAAAAAATTCGAAAAATCGACCCTGCTGTTATTCAGAGGATGACGAGAGGAATAAGTTGATAATTGAATATAAAGTATTTTTTGCCAAACTGCCAAAGTTATAAAAAGAAGAACTGATAGAACTGGTTTCTGTGTTGAGGGAATGTAGCAAGGATTATTTACTTGCCAGATAGCAATATCTAGGAAGAAATCCTAAAAAGCAGCCTTCCAACGACTGCTGGAAAGCTTTACAGTTGCTTGTGGCTGTTCCAAATGAAGAGTTGTTGTCCCTATATCGGTACCTGAAGATCTCCAAATCAGCGAACGTAAAATTTATCGTGATGCCATCAGCCAAAAAAAGGAAGGCATTAAGCGGCAACGACTTCCACCCGTACTGGGGTCAAGATAATGTAAAACTAAACGATAACAATATTGAATTCATCATTATATTGTAATTGTAGCAATGACTTACTTGACTTTACAACAAAATAAGGATTACCGATAGTTAACAGGTCCTTTTGTGTGTAAAACATTGACAAAAATTCAAAACTATTATATAGGCTTTCGTCAGCGAAATTATATCTGATTCGTTCCTAATAAGACCCTGTGGTGTACTAATTAGTATGTCTCTCCGGCGAACAGAAGTGTTTAGGTTCAAGTCCTAACAGGAAGTTTCCTCTCATTAATTAAAAAATTACTTGCGTCGGAAAAACACGGATTTTTCAATCTTCAGAATGTTTCATTACCTTTTAACATAATATGTGATACAAACTTAACGCAAGATTTAGCAATTTGGGAGCACATAAACGGGCATGCATTAGGTCCTATCATAATCTACGAGGGTTGTTTCCAAAGTTCTAGGAATTGTACTTTAAGTAATGCTTTTAGTGATAGGCAAATCTTGACATGTTTATGCAGATATCCAGTGCAATATAGTTCAGTCTGAGTCAGGTGTTCGACTGATATAGAAGCGTTTTCGTAGCACTGTTTTTGTAACCATGGAAGACGCGGTTAAATCTCAAAGAGCAATAATTTTCTTTTTGAGGAAAGAGGGTGTGAAACCTTCAGAAATTATTCAACGTCTGCAAGGAGTGTTTGGTGAGCCTGCAGAATCTAAAAGTAGTGTATATCGATGGATCGATTATGTTAATGAAATGAATAAATAGAAAAGATTTGAATTCAATTTTCAATCATACACAAGGATTTCAAAGAATCTACACGTCTACACATCTTAGCCTTTAAAAAAAGCCTCTTCAGATAATCCAGGAAGACAGCATGCATGTGAAAAACAGGGAAAAGGAAACTTGACACACATTTATCCACCGCTCTCACTGCAAATATGAACAGTGTGACGTCAACTATATACTTCTGCTCTTTATGTTTACTAAACACGAGTGTGTAGAACGTACAAAGGAAATGCCGCATATGTGGAGTATGTAAATGTACGCTCTTAGTTATGCTACGCCAGTCGAGTTTTTTACCGGTCGTGTTACTTCCCGCCTTTGTCCACTCAACGCCAACCAAGTGAACCGGCAAACTACGACGTACCAGACGGGCTAACCAACGACAACCATTCGTACGTCTGACCACCGTATCGCGTTGGCGATAGGGAAGGGGGAGCACAAGAAATTCCGTGCAGCAGCGGCACATCGGAACCGGCGACGGAAATTTATCGTTTACGTAATAATGAGTTAATTAGCCGTCTTAGATTAAGTTTGAATGACGATGGTTATCATCTACCGGGCCGTAATTTCCTTGGAAATTACATAATTTGCTAATATTACCTCCTAATAGGGAACCGAATGATTTAGTTTACCTCCATGCGGTGGCGGAGAAGTCTGGGAAGGTGATTTTTTGAAAAATGTTCGAGTTAATCAATTGTAATAACTTATGCCTTTACATCCCTCAGGAGGTTTATTCGATTACTGGTCGGCCATGATTTATTTTCACGTCTGCACCCGTACAGCTTCTTAATATGTTCACCTTTAGCATTCGTCAAATTTGGAGTAAGGAAAACTACGGAAAACCACCCCACCCAAAAATTCGAACCTGGTACCCTGTCACTGACAGCCAATGTAATGCAAAATGAGGCGTTCACATTGGATTTTATATTATTAGTAACGTAGTGCCAAAGTGTAAGAGCAGGGCAATTCTTTACTATGTAATATTTTCTAACGTGGCTTCTTACAATAACCGAATTGAACCATTATATACTTTACATGTTTTTAAGTAACTAATAACACAGGTTACTAGTATGACCACTGGGTATAATAAGCTGATTAAAAATATGAAAAATAAATATAGACAGAATGGACCTATATTCAAGGTGTCACCGACCGCAATAAGCAAGATCCTCTGCCAGAACAACATAATAACTATCTTCAAACCCAATTTCAAACTCTCAAAGGACTCTTTCATCAAAGACCGCAATAATCTGGAAGCCGCTGGTGTCTGTCAGATTCCATGTTCGTGTGGTCAGTCGGTCAGCACTCGAGATAAATGAGCATTGTACGCCGCTGTTACATGTAACCGGATCCGCGCTGGCTGAGGATATACTGGAAACTGACCACCAAATTCAATTTAATTCTACCCGCATCCTGTCCCACAACCTGCACTATTATAGCAGAAAAATCCGTGATTCTATAGAAACCTTCAAACATCCCAACAATTTAAATCGGGACGATGGCTATCCCTTACGTTATATCTGGAAATCCTAATTGATTAAACCTCCTAGCAATCGCCACGGTTAATTGATTCACTGCCCTGTAACAAGCTCCATATAAAACTCTGTAGAATAAGTAATCCCTAGTCCGTGTGCAGTAACAGTCCTGAAGATGTTCCATAATATTGAGGATGGAACGTCGGTAAAAACAACGACAACGATGGGGTTCCAACCCGGAAACCAAGAGTGTAACGTTATTCACGACCCTGGAAGCCTACGCAACAGATTCTGAAGAGATACTTGAAAAACTACTTGAAAAACTCTTCACTGTAGCACCGGATGCTTCTCTCTCCGTATTTAGGTCTACATTTAAAGTTAACAGATATAATCACTATTGAATAGTTTGTTTTCGTAAACAAGAAACAAGAATAATTCGATGCCATATAAAACTTTTTGAAACTGTCCTTTTTTACCAGTGAGATATTGATTTTACATACTTTTTTTATAATTATTTAAATTAAAAAACTAGTATGTATAATCGTTTCAAATTAATGTAATATTTAACGCCTATATATATATAACGCCTGAAACGCCTATTTTATCATACCTAATGTTCATTTCTTTTAAAGATTTTTAAATTTTCATCATAATGTTATGTAATTTCGACCCTCCTTTATTTCCAAAATGTTAATTCTCGTTTTAATTATGGTAATTTCTGGAAGATTTGCAATATTCTCACAAGCAAAAGGTTCAGCAGTAATTAAAAGTATACATATTAAATGTAAACCAAGTATTTCCAATAAACTTTGTATATATGTAGGACTATATCGCTTAGAATTCTTTTATTTTCTATAAGTTACTGAAATATCAAGTAGATTCTTAATCTGTGATACATGATCTTCCTTAAATTACCACTGAAAGAGATAGTACTGAATTTTTATATATATTTATTTTTACCAATACCAGTTTTTTTCATTTGATTTAAATATTGGTATAAGGTACAGGGTAGAATACAAAAGCTTTCCCCGAAGTGAGCGTATTTATTACTAATAGTTCGTTGCTGTAATTTTTTTTCAGGCGTTAAAAACCTCCTCCCCGACAGCCTTTTCAAGCAACCATATACTAAAATGAATTGCAATCCGAAAGCTCAATAACGTTTAATATTTACGCAAACAATATGAGGTTTACCATTTTTTAAGCATTCTCTTTTCCATAACATTTAACGCCGATAAGGAGTTGTTTTGTTAGTAACCTCTAAGTATTCTATACTTCATTTAAAATGTAAATTATACACTACAAGCATTAGTAGGTACCGATAAACACGACAGTGTAGGCGAAGGTATTGTCCGCACGTATCCTTTACGTTATCTTCCAAGGAGCTTCGGGTTTGATGGTTTATTATTAATTCTGTGACGCGTAGGTGCAGCGAACCATGCCAACCGTATTTGACCAGACACAGAGACAGAATATATGCCTACTGCTAGTTAAATCGACGCCTTATGGTCTTTATTTGCTATTTGATGGTCAATTCAAGCATTAATATATTTTAAACACAAAAGAAAGTCATGCAGATGGAGAAAGTTGACAATATAGTAAACAAATATATTACTACGTTTTTTACATATGTGCTTTAGACATATTTTATACCTTTGATGCCTATATTTTGCGAAACGCACCAGTTTAAATAGTACATTACAAAATGACGAAATAGCTGTTTTGAAAGTAAAAATCCCGAACATGGGGATACTTGGGTATTTGTAACAATTAAGAAATTATTAAAGGGACAAATTGAAATTGGAGAGAATTCCGGAATCTTGATCAGATATATTCAGAGCGGTAGAGGGGATATTCGTTTAGCCCTCAAATAGTGTATTTGGCCATGGCTCAATTGTCAGTTGGTTACAGCTGACGCTTTAGTTTTAATGTCAACTGCAACCAACCAAATGATGGCTTAATACATTATTTGGGTAACGAGTATCCCCTCTATCGTTCCGAATAGATTCGATCAAGGTAGGTGCAGCCATAGGACCTTCCCAATCTGAATATATATCTACATTCTGAAAGAAGAGTTTCTCCATACGCTTTGTACAAAATAGATCACACCGCACTGTTTACGGGACGACAAATGCGCTGAAAATCAACCCAGTTTGAAGTTTTAAACCATGCGTGCGAAGCGGATAAGCTGTCTCGCCAGCATCGCAGCCGTTACGTCTTCAATTTGGTTATCTTCGTTTGTTACTTGCAGTTTTGTATCACATCAGCCGCAATATCCGTACACAAAGCATCGCCCGTGTTTAGCTATAAGACAGTTACCGCACTGCCAGTGTGTATTACAACTTTCCGGGTGTGGGTTTCGGTAATCGTGTGCAAGCAGGTTTGCAGCAGCGTGTGCAACACCAAGGAGCTGCCGCAGTTAGCAGCGGTCGCGGTTCGGGGGACCATTTGGGAATGCACACACGAACTGCAACGAGCTGCTGATTGAAGGAGCAGCTGTCAACTAGCATCTAGACCTCGTCGAGCAGTTGATAATTGTATAAAGAATTGATTTGATTGATTGATTTAGATAAGTTCAACTTAATGGCGGATAGTCAGCGGATTTTCGGTCTGAGCGGTCCACAGAAACAGCTGCATTCCTGTTTTTCTCAATGTGCGCACGCAGAAATTGATCGTAAGCGACGGATGGCACGATTGTTCTTCCATCTTTGACGCTCGTTTGATACCGTGTCGGTTGTGTTTGTGAGCATATGCGCAATTTTGAACTGGCTAATACCATTCCTATCCAACCGTCAAATGCGTGGTGTCTGCTTAGCAGCATATGAAATAAACCTTGGTGTTGCTTAAGGATCCGTTCTGGGCCCGCTTATTTTCCTCCCTGATTACATTAGTCTCTCTCTCTCTAGTAGCATTGTTATCTTCGAAGACGACGACATCCATTGGTGTACATGTCGATACTGATCCGCATTCTAGTGTTGTTGCTGACAAAACGATTAGTAATGGCGCGAGATTTTTTTGGTTTACTGGTAGACGGTAAACTGTCATGCTGCGCTTGGATAATTGTTTGCAAAAAACTGAATTCTGTATTCTTTGTAAGCCTAGACAACTTTATTACGCGCGCGCGTATCCCCATTTACCATACATTATTATCGTATGGGGCCGAACGATGGATCGCGATAGAATATTTATGCTTCAGAAAAAAGTACTCCGCCTTATATTTAATTTAAAGCCACACCAAACACGTAAACCAAACTTTACAGACAACAAAATATTGACGTTTATCAGCGTCTATTTGGCAAAAAGAATTATTGGCTGAAGCTGCTGACAGATGCCACAATAAGCAGCTCGCCGACAACAAATTGCTGCCGGCAGCAGCACTTTGAATCTATCTATCGGATATAACTGCATGCTTACGTTTATCTTCTTTAAAAGCACTACAAACTTTTGGGACAAAAAAGTAGTTTTCTTTATATCTATCACAATCTTTTTCACTTTTAAAAGGACATTATATATATGGAAATAATGTGTTGCTACGAATACGTTAACTTTTTTCATTTTTGCTTAAACTCTATCTAATTTGAGCGCCGGTACTGAAATGAGCGCCATTTTACTCTTTTTTTATTAGGTTTTTAATTCGCTTGCTTGATACTCACACGCCGCACGAAAACCTTTATAGCTGGTAATCAACATGTAGAACGTGTTGTTAAACATTCCTGCAAAGTGATCATTACCTCGCCTATCTACGCCGCATGCAGTTATACATTCGTTTTGTTTTGACTTACAATGTGATAAGCGTGGCGGCTTAAATAGGTGTTGTTGTGACTAAGGTAATAGCGTTCCAGTTAATATTGTTTTCACCACTTGCCTTTTTTTTTTTGTTAAACGAATGTATGCAATTAACAAGGATTATTTTACTGTACCTCCTCTTCTTAGCACTTTACCATGCGACGATGTTCCGTGTATACGAAGCACTTCGTGTTGTTACTTTTTAAAAGGTGGAACATTTGTGTTTATTAACTTTGCAAGATGGCGACAACGTTGTGAGTTCTATTTAATTGGCTGCGCGCGTTACATACGACTAAAAAGGGAAGTTTAGTATATCTGCAGGTGTGTAATTTCCATAACAGAGAGAAGAACATTTGAATAATTACAAACATAAATTACAGAAGGTGCACACCTAGATGTTAATTTGCATTTGGATATGTTAATATTTACAGCTAGGTGTTCTTCTTGAACAAATTCAGAAATTGGTTTTATATGAAAGTCAGTAATCAAAGAGGAAAACATATTAAATATAACCAGTAATACTTTCATCTTGTTTATGAATGGTGTTAACTTTTATGTTTTATATGTAACAGAAAGTTATAAAAATATATTTATATGAACATGTGTCCACTTCTTAATGATTTCAGTAACACCCTGTATGATTATCAATTAGATTCTCATAGAGATCAATTTTAGTACGTATGAAACTACACCAACTAACACTATTTTTTACAAAGGGGCTCCAACAAATGAATATCCCGCAAAGTAATCACTGTGCACTGAGGTCCTAAAGTATCCTACCCCGTATTAACCTCTGAGGCACAAAAGTAAGCGCTTTTAGGAAAAAGATAGGTTGATTTCTATTCTTTGTGAGCTAACTTTTGATACTATCGACAGAGCATTTGCATTTGCGCAACTTTCTTATCTGAAATAAAACATCTTGCATCCTTTTGCAAACCTTGTGGATGACGACGTAGAACTTCGTCTGCTGAATGACATACGGCACAAAAAATGGACGACAATGTGGATTGACAAACGAAGCAATTTGTTCACTTAAAAATATAATCAAATATTCGCAAAATGATTCAAAAAATGAATACAAAATTATTATCCTAATAAATAAATTAACTATACTACACCAGGCTAACTCAATTTAATCATTAAAACAAAACAAGATTTGTGGGTGTATTACTACATTTAAATATGAATTTATAGCAAACTCCAATAAAAAGAAAACTAGCAGAAAAGAAGATGCCGGGAAAGAAAATACAATAGGGAAGAAAAAGAACTTTGTCTAAAATCAAATTAGAAAAAGAAAAAGGTATAATAAACGACGAGGGAAAAGAAGAAACTAGTAATGGGAAAGAGAAAATACTTTTATACTGAAACTAGAGATAATTTATTTCTTCTTTATTTAGTAAGTAGAAGCTAAGTATAATCCCGAGAAACGAGAACTTAACTCTTCTTTGTTGTATCTTAGCTTAATCTGCAAAGTACTCACAAAATAATTCTATTTATATGGTATAAAATAATATTTTCCCAAATTAAGGTCATTGCAAAGTTGCAGACAGTCCAAGAGCATACTTCATGTTGATGCTAAATGGTAAACCGTAGTATATTACAAGCTGAAGAGAAATGCATAATTTGACATCATGTAATTAAATTAAATCGAACTTTAGAAGAAATATTACCGAGAACAGATAGGTGAAGGTACGTTGAGACAATCTAGGGTTTTTTTAGTGTAAACTGGAAGATAGACGTGCTCAGAAGTGGGTTGTATTTCAAGGTGGATTAATACTTGAATTGGACGGTTAAGAATTATTTGCAAGTGCAATTTTTATATTTGGCTCATTTGAAAGAACGTAGGGTTTATGTACGTGGCGCGCTGAAATAGAGAAGGCTCAAATTAATCGTTCATAACATTTTATTCTTTGAAATTTGCCTAACTGTCGAAAAACTAAGTTGACGACATGGCTACGAAATCTATTTTGCTTGTACAAATTTGAATTAAAACGTTAATTATTTTTTAATGTATTTCTTACTACAAGACATACTCATCTAAAACACGTCTTTTAGTTTTTCAATGTGTTTCATGTTTCATTTGTTTACAAACCATTTAAACCATATAAAATGTATATACTGTTACTATTTCTATGCACACAACTATATATCTGTATAACAATGAAAGTTTCAAAAATATAATACAATTATTTTTTCTTCTTGCTTAGCTTTACACTAATTTACTTCAATGTAAACGTTTGTCGATATCAAAGTCTTTGTTCTGTTGTATATTGGTAAAATTGGCACAATCAGATTAACAATACACGGTGGTGCCACACTTCGGTAATGATTGCCAATAGCAAAAACCGGCTCCCACGCGAAGAATAAAACGTTCTTTGTTTCGGTCCGCTTTCCGGGTATGCCCACGTGTCCACTTCATTAGGCGCCTTCTATATTTTGTACGTGCAGTGAATTGGATAAGAAACGGCGCGTGAACTTGCAACATATTGTGAAACAAGGCATGATACACATTCATCTGCTCTCACTTTGCGAAAGCTATTAATCGATAAGAAATCAATTTCATAAAACTTAAAGTCTCAGTACTCTATTAAATCGGTGGTAACAAATATTTTGTAAACTTTCAAGAGGCCGCCTTTGGCGCAGCGAGTATGTTGAAGCGGTCAATGCCTTACTTTTCTTAATGAACTAACTGCAAGATGGTAATTGTTAACGGTCAAAGGTAAGGAATTCTAGTTTGAGAAAGCTTGAATTCATCTTTTACTTGAAATAAATGTTTAGCACTTAAAACTGCTTCTTAAATAAACCATTTACCGAAGTACCTCTTCTCTCAAAGGCAACTTGAACTAACAAACAAAGTAGATTGTCGTGGCGTTTCTTTACTCTTTTTTATCAAACAACAGAATTGACTGAACGTTGTTCATTGTGACGCGATTTTACACGTTTTAGTTTTACTATAACAATGTTAAAAGTATACAACTAACAAGAAGGTAACACACGTTGGAAGCTTGCTAAATATCCTTTCTAAGAAAGAAAAAAGCCCCGACCGACAGTGAATTGCTACAACAACCAACTTGTTTCTTAAATACACCTCGGCATTTTGAGGTAAATCTTTTGGTTTGCGGTTGATTTTCGTAGACTTTATTTACGAATTGTCTCCATAAGAAATTTTATGGTATTAATACTGGTGATTGAGCAAGAAATTTAATGTTTTTGATGTAAATATATTCTTTAATATTTGAAATTACCGATGCATAAGAAAGTCGTCCTTTATGGAAATTATATTTAGCAAGTTGTTAAGAGGTGCTTCAGGTGGCTTTTCCACCATTCTTTACAGAAACTACAGCTTTGCTGTAAGTAGCCTTATAAAAAATCGTTCGTCTTTGTGCTGTAAATTCGCAACCTGCACAGGATTCTAAAATCCATCTGTAAATTTTTTGCGCTTTTTGAATAAGTTCGCCACTTCCCGTGCGCTTCACAGACGTCGGTATGGGAGTGGTCATTCAGGTGTGTGATTCGTAATATATGCGCAAGCGATCTTATTACAGTTGTAACGCATCCAGTATGTGTTTGGCGGCCGGTTGGAATGCACGCGAGCGTAGTAGCGAAGTGTTGCAAATACGTTATACGTAATAAAATGTCGTTCTTAGGTGGATCAAGGAAACGACCATTGTCAGATAAAGTGAACGAGTTTATTAAAGATTTCCCGAATTTAATATACGATGGCGCAAAAATAAAATGTTTAGTTTGCGATGTATCTCTAATGTGTTGGTTAAAAACACATTGCCAAGACCACGTGAGAAATGTAAACCACAATAATAACAAAACAGGTGTATATCAGGAACGGTTTATACATGATTTATGTCACATAAATCACACACCCGAAGGACCGCTCCCATACCGACGACTGTGAAGCGCATGGAAAGTAATCATGAGCAATCATGTATAACGCAAGCAGCATATGAATTACAAATTATAGAATTCAAGTGCCCCAACTGTATTTATTTTTTATGCATAAATAACTGTCACTCCACGTTCTGATTAAAACTTCTAACAGTTAGGAAAGTTTATGTTTTAGGTATTATCACTATCTTCAGCCGTGTTCGTGCGTTTCCATAAAGATTCGAAGATTGATTACTACACTTTTAATGTACTTTTATTTAAATTACTATTAATTCCTATTACTGGAAATCGGAACAATGTCGTGTAAACCAGGGAAAACAATGATAATAGTTTAGGTATATTTAATCTTTTTCACACGCAATTCCCACTTCTCACAGAACGTTCAAGGCGGGTCAACACACTCTATGACAAAGGAATCATCTGAGAATATAAACAAAAAACACTTCCTGTAATTGAAAATTCCAAAATGGTTATTATTCTTTATAGTGATTCATCTTAATCGAACCTTTTATTTTTGTATTTATGTTTAAAAAGGAACACCTAATAAAACAATTTGACTTCTTCCTAATCTTCCAAAAATGTATTCGGAAGACAAGATCGTTATCCAAATTGTAAACAGTTATATCACTAAAAGGAAATTAAAAACTCTGCCGGAGTCACTCGTAGCTTTGGTTTCTTTTGGACGAATTCCAATATATTCTTGCGTAAGGACCAAACAAGGATTTCATTCATTTCTTCGAGGCAAAGTTCGAGAAGTGGCGACAAACTTATAATTTATATCAGCGGATGTTAAAGATATGTTTAGATCAACGAAAGGATGTTAGATAAAACTAACGTTAAGAGCAATTAAAATGTTAGAGTGTAAGTGAATCAATTAAATACGGTGAATTCTAAAAAGAAAATACTTATGAAGAAAAAGTATGCAATCCATCTGTTTAACCTTATATTTCCTAATACGTTCGTGTTCTTCCGCACTTTTGAAATTTTATCTGCGAAAGTAATAGCTTGAAAATTATACCTTCGCTCTACAACGCCTTAGTTCGAAGTAATCTAAGCGAAACGTAAATCGTTAATCTTTTTTCGTTCTTTTGTTTCAAACACGTTCGCATTTTGCTATCTTATTGTTAAGATATTTCTGCGAGACCTAATCGCCTCATAAACACGTCAAAGGTTTCGGTATTCGATTTCGCTGATGACATCGATATCCTTGGCTTCCGAAGCCAGTCATGTTTTCCTTCGTGGATTACGTCATTTATCATCGGACGAATGTTGTATATGGACGTCGCGTTATCGACTGACAGAACAATATAGGAACCAGAGACACTTGATCAGCTTTTAGCGCGTTGATTACCAAAGGAAATCAAAGGATACACGTAGACCTATTGTTTCTAATCTGGTCATAGAGCTTTATGTACCGGTTAAGTAGGCTTTTGATGTACTAGTTTTGCTGCTTAATAGTAAACACCTTAAAATCCTACAAAATATTAAAAATAGGATTTTATAGGATATTTCCATAAAATATACTTAAAGATTACGTTGGTTAATATATCTCTTAGTAGTTACAAAAAACGATAGTATTTATTTATTTGTTTGCCGAACAATACAAAGATTAATTGCAAGATTAAATATATACGACAGAAACAATAGTTATAACCATAAGTATAGTACAAGGAAAACCAATACAAATGCTATGGTTTAAGATAATACAAGATGTAATTTTCGAGAATTATTTAAAGCTTGTTATTCAAACATACAAAATTTGAAAATTGAATAAGTGATTATAAAAATTAAGCTTTATTTAAATTTAAAACTATAAAAGGAAAGTGCCTACGCAGTAATATTTACTGTGAAGGAGAGACCATATCTATTAATTATTAATAGATATTAATAACAATTTAATAAAGAACGAAAGTTAAATATTATGAGGTTCACTTCAAACATTAACAAAATCTCAAATTAATCTACACAATTAAAGAAGTTAACGTTTTGGGGAGACGAATTGCTTGCGTATCAGTAACAAGAATGTAAATAATGTAACCATTTAGCAGAAGGAAAAAGTAGAGGAAGGATTATTTTAGATTTTTGTAGAAGTCAAAAAATTATAATGCAATATAATTTTATAACAAAATAAATACAAAAGTCACAAATCGGTTATATAGAAGACACATAGTTGGTTAATTCCTTATGCATGTACGTATGTATGTACTTATATATAGCTTCTACACGTGGACCTATTTGAAATTGACAATTTATACAGCATTATTTACTGCGCAAATAAACAATTCATAACACGGCTTTCGAATAACAAACTGTAGAACCGTGCACGTAGTACCAATAACACGTTATTAGTGTCGAATTATCGAAGCAATTCGTTTTACTCGATTTAAGCTTTGCGCATAGCGAATTGAGCGCGCTCACAGAGGAGCACGAATAAACGACATAATTTTCAATTCTTAATGATCAGATATGTACAGTTAAAGAATTGAGACATGTAGCTAGATATTTAATTAAAATCGTTAAAAATTCAACATTTCAAAGAAACAATAAGTATTAGATGAAACTGAAAAAAATGCTTTAATGATTACGGATTTTGCGAAGGACATTTTCTTAAGAAACAATTTATTATTTATAAAATTTGCTACGTGCAATTTCCTCTGAAGAAAAAATAATTATCGAAAGCAAAATCATTTCCTGCGAACATTCGACACTGGTTCACTTGGAAAACTACAATAGACCAACTTATGTCTACTGCAACGGGTATCGTTCGCAAAATTACTTTGCTACTTCGCGTTTGCCATAAGGATCGTATTTGAGTCCGACTATTTTCGACCTAATTGTACAGCTTGATTTCTTAGCTTTGGCGTATTTAGATGCACTCTATGTCTTCCGCGCTGTGCGGGTAGAGTCAGTCTAATAAATTAAATTTCAGCGTGGACAAATGCTATGTTGTGTTTTTGCCAATGTTTGTCGCTATTCAACTGGCTAGTCAGTAAATAATTTGCTAGCATAGCTTTTGATTTCGTTGGTGCTTGTGCTCTATATAGCATCGATATATAACGTTTTCATGCCTAGCACACTAGATTGCGTGGTATTCACTTTTACGATCTTACAAAGATAATTAAGATATAAGGCGCCCAAGAAGGCTTTTTTATATAACTCCCTTAAAGAAGAGATGCCTACTACTTTATGTGAGAAGTTGAGTATAAAGATCGGCCGGAGTGTTACTTATTTGACTCTCTATCTCCACGGAAAGAGACTATCGTAATCTTACCGAGAAACTTTTCTGAATAAGTTACTGTCACACACGAAGTTTTGTGAAATAATTGCCAAGTGTTTTTCTTTGATTGTGTTAGAAATGGATCACCAACAGCAATCCATCACTTCGTTTAATTATTTGAAGTTTTGTGTTTCCAGGCTATTGGCTAGACAATAAAAGAA